>BCLG01004239.1:22481-40012 GCA_001602295.1 Zoysia matrella
TCTGTGAAACATGAACCAAATGTCTTCAAGCAGTTATAGTCAGTATTAGGATTCATCTGGTTCAAGAAAGTGTACAAAACATCTCTTAAGCCAATGTGGGAAGCGATCAATAAAATAATTGCTCGATGAAAAATTAGTACCTTTTGCAATCGAAAGCAAAGAGACTTCTCAAATGCACTGAAAGTACAAAACAACAATTCTCGCATCAATTATTTTGAACCAAATTTAAAGATATGAATGTATCATCAACAGAAAATTATAAGCACTTACTCTCGAACTGTGTTGATGCTGAGGCCATTGTAACTTACAATTAGCCTGACAGTCATGTCAATATTTTCCCTGCACAAGGATTGCAATTTTATTAGCATCAGAGGTAAATGGATGAAAATGAAGGTCACTAATGCAGTTTCAGATTAACAAAAAAAAATTCAGAGGCAAATAAATATCAGACAATTAGATGTTAAACAAATAAATAAAATCATCTGTGTCACACATATTTTTGGATGATCCCCTGCACTCAGTAGTTTAGTCAAGGAGAACAAGAACTGACAGAATTCTTACCTGTATTGAGAGTATGAGACTATGCAAGGGCCGGAAATTGGAGATGGATGGCAACGATGAAGTTTTACAAAGACACACAAAACATGGAAAATACACTGCTCACCTCAGAAGATCTTCATAGAAATCTGGATGCTCCTTCAGCTTAGCATCTGGGATCGAAGCATACTTCGGACCCAGCTTCTTGCAAACGGAATCTGGCTGTATATCTGAGAGAATGTCAATCTAACATTAGCAACCAAATGGAGCAGCCATTAAGCAGCATCTACTGGTCAGCAGTTCATAAAGCAGCAAAAATGGAAATTTAGTTTGACTCACATAATCCAAAGGCATACAGATTCAGATTTTTGACCCTCATTATTCGCATGCTCCTGAAACCCACCCCAACAAGCACCTGTTAATGGAGCAATATAGCATGTATCAATGAACCAGACACAACCTAGAAAGTTGTAATGACAACAAGTTTTTTAATCTCAGGCAAGTTGACTGTACACTAGAGATAGAACCCACACAAACTAGCAGAGAAGTAAAACAAAATAAGAGGAGAGCAGAAACAAAACGAAAAAAATCCACATAAGAGAGTAGGAAAAAAAAAACCCTCAGCAGTTAGATTGGAATTGTCCTCAAGAAGAGTAGGGAACTTGATCCCAGTTTTTGGCTCTGTTGCATCTTGTGACAGAATGCTTCTTGGCACAGCAACACAAGCACAACCTGGGCCCTTTTCATCCAAATAAGGCTGATCTACAGGTTCTCGGATATGGCCACCATCTTTACCTAATGCCATGGAGTCAGCAAGCATCCTTGGAGATCTTGCCATGAATGAAATAAAGTCAACATAACAAAAATAAAAGGCATTTTTTTTGTGTGTGTATGGAGAGGTAAGTTCTATGAACACAAGAAAACAGAATGTGACAAATCCATACATGTTTTCAAATGGTGGTATAACAGTAGCTGCAGCTCGCATAAAAACATTGCAAACATGGCGCTCCTCCATATCGTTCCACAGCCGTCCAAGAGTTGCACTTGCAAGTCTCGCTAGAAGAATTTGTATAGCATGCTCTTCTCTTACTTGCGCGCTGAATCGCAACCCAGGAAAATGCTGCAGGCAAGAGGTCATTTGCTTTATATGTGACCGGCAAGCTCTTGAACTTGAGCCTGCAACAGCTGACACCTTCTGGAATAAATTGGGACTGGAAGCTCTAGAAAACCAGAAATAAAAAGCTCCATCAAACTTGTTGAAGCAGCTGAATGCTTCCTGGACTGCTCCACTTCCTGAAGCACATAGTTGCCTTGGATGCTGAAACGAACACTCAACTAAGTTCCCAACCTGTGATATCAATCCTAACCCAATGTCATGAGATATTGGAGAGTCTACTGGGAACTTAGGAAGGTAACCTCCATTATGGTCAAGCTTGGTGAAAATTGACCAGTCAGGTTTCATTGTGAAACCACTTGCTAATAAACTGTGGAAACACCAGATTTCCTTTTGATCGTCGCAGAGTATATCCAGAGGAAATCTCCGTCAATCTATCAATTGGAACAAAAGAACTATATTAGAACACACAATGATAATGGCGTGAATTATATGTGTGCCACATTGGACAATATCATGCTAGCATGATCTAGCAAATGGCTTTAAAATATTCAGATTGCTCAGAGAGTAATGTAACACTGAAAAACGTTATATCGAAAGTAGCATTTAGAGCTTCCCAAAGTAGCGACCCCGACAATTTCACACAAAAAACTTCCCAAAAGTCGCACATTAACGCAGAAACTTTCTCCGAGACCAAATCAAGCAAAGAGTGATGAGTATGCACCCATGATTCTAATGGATCAAAATTCAACTCACAGGACAAGTCAGTCATCGAGCATCCCTAATTTCATGTATTTCTAAATAACAACAGAAACTCCCCATCAAAGTACCCGAATTCACCACGGTGTTGCTACTCCCACCGCATGCAGTCAGAAGCCAATCCCAATTCCCCCCCGCTCTCNNNNCACGTCAACACATCACCCAGCGCGACCACCGCATTAGCAGCAGAACCGCGATCCCTCGAACGCAAAAGCTCAGAACAGAGACGCGAACCTGGCGTCAGATGGCGGTGTCGATGTCGCCGGCCAGCGCCTCCGCCGCTGGCGCACGAGAGCGAGGCCTCGGGCTGCGTGCCTTCCTCTGCCTGGCGGCGTGGCGTGGCTGCGCTTCCTCCTCGGATTCGGGCGTTGGGAGGAGGCCAGAATCCAGAGGCCCGGGCGAATGGGGGACGACCGGACGAGGTAGTGAAAATAATTCTAATCCAGAGTTATGTATAGGGAAGAAAAATGCTTCGAGATATGTACTCCACGGAGCATGTCGTGTCGTGCGTGTAGCACCGGGTGCCATGGAAAGTGGCACGGTGCACCCGGCCCGTGCGACTGTGCGAGGCAGGCGAACAACACGTGCGCGGCCTCATTCTTTTCACCTCTCCGCTCTGTTAATTACTCGCTGTATTCTTAAATTTATGTTGCTATTAACTTTTATAATTAATTTTGATTATTTATTTTATTTAAATTTTTTTGATAAATTTTATATATTTTAATATAGTTTGATTTATTATTAGAGTTATTTAAATTATAAATTAAAATTTTACCCATTCAAATAAATTTTTTTAATAAAATAAATAGTAAAAGTTAAATTTAAAAGTCAACGACGGTACAAATTGGACAAATCGTTTCGTCGACGCGCATGTAAAAATCGGGGAGTTGCCCTTGCGCGCCGGTGAGGAGGCTTTCGTATTTTTATTAGTAAAAACAACGTGATTTAAAAATTTGTTATTAAATTTATAAATTATAGATATAAATAATTTTATATATTATTTACACATATGATAAATTTATAAAAAAACAATGTTTCAAGTTTCAAATATACAAATGTCTCAGCCGGTGAGAGGTTGATTGACCTGGTCGTCGATCCGACGGATTTTGGGAATCGTCCGGCCGGATGCTCTTGGCGCGACACGCATCCGCCGTCCACGGAAACGAGATGTTGACGCCCGCCCTTCGCCGGCGGCCGGACACCTACCCACCCTTTTCCTACCCATTTCAATAACTTCCAACCGTGCCATGTGGATGGAGTACGCGGTCAACCCCAACACGGACGCTAATCAACCAGAGCACCGAGCCACCGAATACACCTCAGCACCTGATTTAACTTTTGGAGTATACATCAGAGTTTAAAAAATCGTAACAGTCTCAGTTTTTAAATAAAAAATCAGTCGGCTAGCCATTAAAACGGAACAGTTTATCGTTTTTGTTACAGTATCAGTTACGATTTTCGAGTGAAAACCGATCAATTTACTAAACTGAACCGTAGCGATAAAATTGAAAACTGTAAAAATCGAACGGTTTACCGCGATTTTTTAAACTTTGGTATATAACAAGCTAAATTTAACAAAGCTTCGCATCTCCTTCTACAAAAGGGATGGGTTCCGTTATTTTGTGTGCAACGAAAGTTGGGTTTGGTAGACGAGGCAATGACTCGGCGAGCTTAAAACAGTCTCCTCGCGAGCTGCGGGTGGGGTGATGTCGTCGAAGGCTCTCGTTCTCTTCGAAGCCGATTTTTTTCTCTCGCGATGGTGCTGCGGTGGTCTGGTAGCAGAACGTATTTTTAAACTTGTCGCCATGTTTTTACTCCTACCCACTATCACGAGCGCAATCACAAAAATTATGTTGTTCGTAAAATGTGTGTGTTCTGCACGAATTTTTTTTTAATAAATAAATTTTTTTAGTATCACTTACAGTCAAATGTCATCTGAGAATCATTAAATTTAAAAAATTTATTTATTATACACTCAGTTTTCACCACCTAGCTAATGACTCTGCAGGGTGATCTTTTTTTCAGCCGGCAGCGGACGGGTGGAACACGGATTCACGCCCCGTGCGCATTCACGCCTTGCTACGGTTTTAACGTCCTCGGCGGTGGGTCTGGTCGGCAGAACCGGAGCCAGTGGCCGGTGTGCGAGGCCTGGTCGTAGTACACGGTTAGTGCCTGACGAAATGATGTAGTAGTGGCGGTACGGGCCCGGGCGGTGCGGAATAGCGAAAGCGACGTGGTCGCGTGGGTTGCTTGATTGCGCACATGGATATGCTCGCTTACCATCTCGCAGCGCCACATGCTTACCAACTTATCAAAAGGTTACGATACGATGCGCGTATATATCATGATCTTCGCGCCAGCTCTGGCCCAAACCGAAAAAGCTATTAGTCAAAATCAAACTTTTATTATTTTTATCGTTAATAATATATAATTAATAATATTTTATTATATAAAAAATTATATTTTTAGATTTATTATTAAATAAATTTTTCATAAAAATTATATTTTTTATATTAAAAATTATGTAATTTTTTAAGATATTATTAGTAAAAATTAAAAGATTTTAATTTTATTTAAATTTAAAAATACTTATATTTTAAAATAGAGGTAGTATTAGTAAAAGATGCAATGGACCGACGGCATGTGAGACTGGCGTTCTACGGTTGGGATTACCAGCAGTTTAAAGAGCACATAACTTTTCTTTTCACTATTTGGAGTTTTTTTTTTCTAAATTACTCCCTACCAATTTCTCAGCAAAAAAGGGTTTTATTACTTATTCCGTACCACTCACCAAGTGGTGAAAACAAAAAATATTCTTGCCAAGGGTGGACCACGGCATTTGGCCATTTTGCTAGCTTCATTCATTTGATGTCTGCCTAAATTCAGGTCTCGTTCTCAAACGAGGTTCAATGGACCTGTTCCGAAGTCCTCAAACGCGGGAAGGTGGAACGAGCATATACAAAATGGCAAAATCGTCATTTTCTGCCTTAGACACGCTGTTGTCCGTTGAGTTCATATTGATTTGGAAAGCTTGGAAGCTGGTCCTCCAGTCAGCTTACGAATGGTCCACAACGTTTGGAGTGAGATACTCTCTCCAGTTTTCGAAGAAAGTCGTTTTAGATAATGACACGGTCTCTTTTAGTAGCTATAGGAAGTTACATCAATCTAATTTGGGACTTCACTCTTAAATACTGATACGACATTCACCCGTTTCAGACCAAACAAAGCGATTCAGGTGCCAGGAAACGATGTCTACATGCCAGAACGAATTGATCTTAGACAATGACCAAACTATGTTGTCCGACCATATGTGTAGAGTCTTGGATCTGGAACTGTGGTGTGTGGAGCCATGCTTCATGGACAGACTCAATATTTCAAATAAGACTGCAGTGTATCAGGTTATAAGATATCGATGTCACACTAACAGTAGACCAATCAGCTATGCAGGCTTTATAAAGGTAAATATTTGATAGCCCCACGGGTGTCAGATTACAAGTTCATCAGACATAAGCTGAGTAGATGGATGCGATACCCAAGGGCTATAAGAATAATTAATCGATTATAAAGAATATGGAAGCAGTTTTACTTTCAGTAATGCCACCAGATAAGTTGGTGGGAGGTAACAACGTTCAATAGTCCATACAGTCAATTACAGTGGTACAACAATATAAAGGATACACCAACACCAATATAACGTCGCTCTAGCATGAATAATCAGAATCAGATCTACTTATTGATGATAACAAATCAAATTGCCTACTGATATGTGGGTAGCTCGTATGAGACAAAAATTTTCTTCTATATCAAAGGATTCATAATCACAGGGTATACCTTAAGGCATCATGTATCACCGCTGTGGTGTCCCTTGTAGTGTTCTATTCAGCCTGATGGACAAGAATGCTATGCATGAGCAAACGGATTCTGAGATGGAAACATTACAGAAATAACTAATTTAATGTATGTCGAATTCTGAGATGGTTCAGCATAATACAGAACATGACATTAAGGCAAGTAAAGTAGAAGCAAAAAAGAGTCATCCATGACATGTGCAAACAGGCAGACAAAGAACAAGTGAAACCAATAACTCACCTTTGGAGCATATGGGGCAAAAATGGCTTTGACGTCTTCAAACACCTCGGGAATTGGTTTCGCGGCATCAATCTGACCAAATGACAAGTTAGCAATAGAACAGGGAAAAAAACTACTAAAAAAATCTGCTACTTCATTTCTAAGAAAGCAAAGCTCCGCTTTATTTCTTTCACTTCAATTCTATTCTTTTCTTTAATAGTTTGGAAGTTAATTCAGAAAAGCAATTCAAGCCATTTTGCTCCAACTCCTCTCACATAATAGAGCACCCCACAATGCCAGCTGCAGCATCAGCAACTCACAACACACTCAGTTTACTGAATAGCAAGAGATGAATCATCATCAAACCTCCCGGTCATTAACTCAAAAGGATCACTACTATATCAGATTATATTGCCATAACATCATCTGTTTAAGCTGGTGTGCATGTTATTCTATATTTGTTTCCATTTCCATTGTAAGATAAAGAAGTGTCAATACCTTTTTAACCTTGTCCTTTGAACTATAGTACTCAATGACAGGCAGACTTGACTCGACAAAAACTTTGAACCTTTTCCTGATAGTCTCA
Source organism: Zoysia matrella (assembly GCA_001602295.1). Classification (NCBI taxonomy): domain Eukaryota; kingdom Viridiplantae; phylum Streptophyta; class Magnoliopsida; order Poales; family Poaceae; genus Zoysia; species Zoysia matrella. The sequence continues at coordinate 29,546 of BCLG01004239.1, forward strand.
ATGTTATCATCCACTCTTCCCTGCAAGCAGATAATAAAAAACAATGGAAATAAGTAACTGTGAATCAAGAAAGAAAAAAGAATTAAATAATTAATGACAAAGCAAACCTGATTGCGTCCCAAAAGACGTCTTTCCATCTCTTCCTCAGAACAATCAAAGAACAGCACAAAAGCAGGAGAAATTTTTGTCTGGAAGATGAGAAAAAAATTAATTGTATAGAAAATGATTTTATAAGAATATAAAAGAATAAGCATATCATCTCTTGAACTATAATGCGATGAATTGGACATAAGCAGTGTATGTGTATGAAAAAGTGGTGGGCCTTACAACATTCTCAAAAGCAGCACGGTTCTCTTCATTCCTTGGAAATCCATCAATCAGGAATTTGTCGTTTTCATTTTTTATCATGGCCTCCTGCAGCAGCTTTATTGTTACCTCTGATGGAACAATCTTTCCCTCCTTTATCATGTTCTCTATCATGGTTCTGTGAAACATAAAGTGCATTATAAAAATGCCTGTATATGTAAATATTAAACCAACAAGTCAACAAGATAATCCAGGCTTTAGATAAAATCTCATACGGAAGCTAAGAAATTTGTACGGTAAGTAGTTGACTTTCTTATGAAGGCAAAGAAGATACCCGTTCTCAGAGCCAGATTTAATCTCTGCACGCAAAAGATCTCCAGCACTAAGATGGGTGAACCCAAAGTGTTCCACAATGTTTGCACACTGTGTTCCTTTTCCACTTCCAGGACCACCTGAGGGTAAATTCTTGGTCAGGTACAAAACCAAATCATCTCTTCCAATGCCATACAATATATGGGCTCATTTTAACTTTTCAAAGCTGTTATAAGTTTGTTCGGCTTTGAAGTAGGGCATATTGAACATAAATAAGGTAAAGATACAGCAAATACCTAGAACAAATACAACCGTAACTTTCTTGCCACCCAACATGTTCTCAGTGACCTGAAGGTATAAAATAATTCTTAGTCGCAATATACAGGAAACGTAAGTCATAACTGACGAGTCAAAATTAATTAAAAAAACCGAGGAGTCAAAATTAGTTAAAAAAACTGAGAAGCGGATCTAATTTGTAAGCACAAATCAGACAGGGAAACAGCGCATATATTCTAACAGAAGTAGCTAGTTCTAAAATTTAGGTTAAGAAAATGCAAGATGACTAGATGTGTGTTGAACATTGTCAATGAACCTTGGCTTTGCATAAGAAAGAATGAATAATCTAATATACAGGGGATCAAAGCTTCAAGAGATGCAATATACCTCCTCAGCCACAACTAGAGGAGCATCCACAACAGTGCCCATAGATAAAAGTTACTCTGCAATGCAGTTATAATAGCAAATATTAACAACTTCATACGAGGAAAGTGTAAAGTTGCACATGATAAATGTAAAAAAGCATTATCTAAGCAATAACTAATATCTGGATGTGTTACATACTTGGTACACCTAATATCGACTAGGTTAGGAGAAGACAAATTCTATTGATTGCCTCATTTTCCAGGTGCAAATTCCATGACATTCTAGCTGTAATCACATTAAAAAATAAAACAGAAAAAATCTTCCAAGTGTCCCCTGGTGTTCACTACTATGTATAAAAGCAAGCTTGCTAATTGAGCAAAACAAATTTTAATGATTTGTATTTATTTTTACATTTGATAAATAAGAATAACTGCCACTACGGTCCATCAAACTAGTGGCACAAGGATCACAACAACAAGAGCATCTGAAACACCATTCTAATATCTATTAGCTAGGTTGTAAGGGCAAGGCAGCCTCTATTTTCCAGGATCGCACCGTTTGATGTCTCAGCAGTTCAGCACTTTAAAAAGTTGATGCGTCCGTTTTTGTCTGATAAGGAAACTAAATGAAATGGCATCCCTAGAAGGGATCGTATAATGCGGAAAAAATCTTTATTCCCCATTTCAGCTACGCATATGCATACAAAACAGATCATTGGTTCACGTCATCAAGAAACTGCGGGCTAAAACAGCAAGTTATAACCTGATCCCAACTACTCCTACTCTGATCTCCATGTAGGTTTATCTTACTTTTGCATTTTGAGGCATTCCCGCCACTAAATCGGTCCTAGAAAACAGAACGCGCCAGGGATCACAACAAATAAGCACCCGAGTCGCCCTTCTAAGAAAACTAGAAAATTACGAGCAAAGCCCGTCGTCGTGGCGCGGATCTGGTTGCCCCTGAACCGGCTGACCAGAATCACGATACCGTAGAGCAGAACTGGCCGCCATCACCGGGCCTTGCACCATCACCAGAACCCGCATCACGTCCGCCACCATAAGAAGAGGGAGGATGGGAGAGGAGGGGAGGGAAGCTGGGGTGGAAAAGTGAAGCAACAGGGAGAATGGTCGCGAGATCCGTACCTTGCGCGAGAGAGAGGGGCGCGAGATCCAGGACCGCGGGCGACGAACGAATCTGCGCTAGTTGCAAGGTGCGTGTGCTTCGGGAGGGGAGAGAGGGGGAGGTGGCCGTTATTAATACGGGCGCGCGCGGGTTCTCGGGTCCGGGTGGGCGCCTGGTTGGCGGACGCGGAACGCTGAGTTTGGTCGGTGGCGGTGTCCGGAGGCGTCGGCGCGGAGGGTGGAGGGGACAGAGAAGAGAGGTGGAGGCGGGAGTGGAGCTTCGCCTGCCGTGGAACCGGAGAGGAAGGTGAGAATGAAAAGTGACACGTTTCGTGACTCGTACGGCTGGAAGCGGGCCCATTTTGAACACAATTTTCCTGCATAAAAAAATCCAGCCAGTTTTGTTGGTACTTCTAATAGTTCGAAAAAAAAGTCTTTTTACGAAATTTTCCTCCAAAAACATACTGTGTATTCAGGGAATTTCTAGATGGCATTTCACTTGATATATTATATCATTGTGCCAATATAAAAAATTCTTTGTGGAAAGAGAAACAGACGCTTGATTTTAAGCCTCAGCCGCACGAAATTCATGGCCCTTTGCCAAATTTGGGGTGTTTGTTGAGTCCGTGCTCCATTCGTACCGTATACTCCATTACGTAAAGAGAACGCATGTGGTCAGTGGTCACCATCACTTAACCACTGACGGGCCCTGAATTATTTAAGGATTAATTTGAACCTCACAATTACGGTCCAGTAACGGGGAAATGGTAGGAGAATATTTGCTAAAGCCTCCGAGGATATTCCTTAGTTGTCAACTTGCTTTCATGGCTTTCCAGTTTAGCTTTATCAATACCCCAGGGTGTAAAATGTAACCTGCCAATGGGAAGCATCAATTCTCCCTGTGCCAAAGCCCAAAACTATATCAGATGCCCAAAAAAAAAAAAAAGAAGAAGAAGACCGTTACCTGAGACCTGAGATTCTCCTGGAATCCAATTTCTCTGGTACTCCTTGAATGGTCCAAGCATACGGTCCACATCATGGGCTGGGGCAAAGACGCGTGGTCTTTTGACTTGGTCATTGCAAATTCACCGTTGCTATATGATAGTACGACTCATGGTACAGAAATAAGAACTCTTTGTACGTAGGATTTTTATAGAAGTTGTCCAGAAATTTTATAAGAATTTATTTAATTTTACAAAAAAAACACAAAAATAAAAAAATTGTCGTGTTCCAAAGGAAACCTAACCAGACAACTAAGCAGTTTTTGGCCACAGTAATTCCATGCTCCAGGCCATGGTCAAACCTATGAAGATCTGTGCATCAAATTACGTACGCTACAAATCACAAGCGCCTTTTTTCATGATGCGTAAAGCGACTGAAGGTGATATGTGGATCTTATACTCAAGCAGCGGGAGTCCCCTTTCTATACAAAACATGTGCTAATCTTCTGAATTTCCTGTATTTCACATATGATGGTTAGCTTCAGCCATCTGCCCAGGTAAAACTGTTTGAGTCGCTAAAATACACCAAAGATCTATCTATTCCTAAAACCACTTGATACGAATTGATCAACGTTAAACAGGCTCTCTTGCCCATAAGAGTCTGACCTGCGCTTTCAACCCAATTTTGAAGGATAAAAAATGCGAGTTTACAGAGCAAACATGTAGTCAAAGAGGTTTTATATTCACAAATGTTTCAAGCGAGTCCCACAGCGGAAATACCAAGTCCAAAAAGGTAAGCACCAGACAGTACTTATCGTGGCCCTTGGGAATTTTTTACAGGCAAAATTTGAGGCGCGACCTGAAGTCCCATGCAACCTCATCTCGTCAAAGTCCTTCCAGATATTTCTGGTAGTAAAAATGTAGTGAAGTGTAAAGGCTTCTCCTATCAATGAACTCTAATGTAGACCAATACTGTAAAACCTCTCCTATCAATGAATACAAAAGGTTCCCAAAAAATGAACACCAATGATCTAGCTCATGATCTTGTGAATTGAGAAGTCGATAGTTCAAAAAGGGTAACACTAATTTTCATCCTCAACTGACAGCTGCGGCAGCAGGTTGTGGCTGCAAATCTATGACACCATAACACCGTGCACAAAGAGTAGGATGATCATGGAAAGATCCCACGTCCAGTGTGTAGTTCCAACACCTCTCACATTTTGCGCCGTCAGCACGAGTCACACCAATCCATATGTCTCCACTGCGCGGATCACTGAACTTTCCTGTGTAAGATATAGATGATATAGTTTCTCCATTTAAGGATGGAAGAACCTCGACCTGCAGAAAGGAATGTCAACCATATTGCATACTGACAGAAAGAGGTGATTTTATGAAGACCATGTCTTTTACCTGTGACGTGATGAATAAACGGTGCAGTGCATCTGCATCATTAGATGCAGAAGATAGCTCCTTTAACTTCGACAGAGTTTCCATACTTTCAGCATGGAGATAAACTTTTGCATCTAAGCTAGAACCTATCAGTTTTCCTGTGCGAGCATTCTCCAGAATTTTGTTCACCTCTGACCTCAACTGCATACCAACACAATTTGATCCAATAAGATATCAATCCCCAGGAGGGGACCCAAGAAATAAATAGAATATTCATGGAATAAAGATATGAAGAAACTTTGGTACCTCAAGGATTACACCCAAAAAATTAACATCGTCCTTCGGAACTGAGAGCCATTCTTCATTCTTTTCTGGCCATTTTAGGTCAAAAACAAACTTTGCAGGGGATCCATCTTCCAAGGTATATTGAAAGGGCAGGTTCTGCCAGACATCTTCAGCTAAATGGGGCATAATTGGTGCAATGGCCCTAACAAGGTAGAGCAAATGTGCATTGAGGACTGTTTGACAACTTCTCCTTGTGAAGCTAATCCGACCCCTGATAAAGCAGATGTAACATTAGATCATCACAATGTGAGAGCATATTAATAACAACATAAACTGTCCAAATTTTTTATCTAATCAATAAAATCAGATCAGGATGTGAAATGAATATGACATACCCAACATAAAGCCGATCCTTCGCAACATCAAAATAGAAGTTGGACAAATCAACAATAGCAAATCTCTGAAGCATCTGAAATAGCAAGAAAGAGAAGTCAATAATCTAATTATGACTAGCACAATAAAACCAGAACACTGAGTATATTGATATATGCGAACTCATGCTGCCACTCTTAACCGAGTGTGGAATGAAACGAGCGAGCGAGAGAGAGAGAGAGAGAGAGAGAGAGAGAGAGAGAGAGAGAGAGAGAATGAATAAATAGTCAAAGCTGTAACTGGTATGACTAAGAGAAATGTTGGCAAACCTGATATATTTTATAGAACTGGTAATTCTCATAACTATCCTTCATGGAAGCCACAACATTTTCCAGTTGGAAAAGTGCATACTTGTCGATTTTTGGTAGATCATTGTAGGCCACAGAATTCTCTGGCTGTGACAAGAAACAAGAAAAGAATATGGATAATAAATGTACATAAAAAATGAAGGAGTTAACAAAATACATAAGAAAAGGCAAAGTCAACAACAAAGAAATATTAAAAATGTGATCAGTCAACTCAGAAGCAAAGACATCGCATAATATCGAACAGTCCTTATTAACCATGTGGATATCTACTGAAATAATTTCATGTGGATATCGAACAGTCCTTATGGCACATCTTTACGAGAAAATGAAATGTGACATATTTAATGATCTGGACATACTTTCCAATCATGGAGATTCGCCAACAAAAACCGCATTGTGCCTCGCAGTTTTCGGTACATGTCTGACATCTGGCGCAAGATTTGTGGACCAATCAACACATCACCAGCATAATCAACACTAGAAACCCATAGACGGAGGACATCTGCTCCATAACCAGGTTCTTCCTGCATAAGGGGGATTAACATTATGTTCTGCAAAACCAGAAAGGAAATAATCTCAAGGAAGATACCTTTTGGTTCTTTCCACCAACAATCATTTTCTCTGGGTCAACTACGTTGCCAAGAGATTTGCTCATTTTGAAACCCTTTTCATCCAATACAAAACCATGCGTAATAACACTACGGTAGGGAGCTTCGCCTGTTTTTCCATGGAAAAAATAAAGAAAAAGCTGCGTCAGTCTAAGGCTCTAGTCCTTTTTTTTTCAGGCTCCAGAGTGATCATAGTAAAGGTATAAAATATGAGGGTATTTATTCAGTTTCAAATAAGAAATATTAAACTTTCATATCTTTAAAAAAGGCTTAAAATGCATTACTAGGATAGACTATGACAATGGATGAGAAAGGTGATAACCCATATTCCTAAGATAAAGTCCAAATTACTACTCTCAAGTATAGGCAAAGTCCAAATAACCCACTAAACTATTGTTTGGTTCATTTTGTCCCCACAAGTTTGCCATTTGGCTCAATTTACCCCCTATTACAATTTGTCTTTTTTGTTTCTCCATATATAAGAGTGATCTTAAGCTAAAACTCTGATAGGCCTTCAGTAGCTGTGTCTGATGTACGAGACCACAAAGGCACGTCCGGCAGCCATCAGGAGAAAACACCCAACTTCTGATGGACTGCAGGACCAAAACATCAGACACAGCCACTAAAGGCCTATCAGAGTTTTACCTTAAGATCACTCTTACATATGGAGAAACAAAAAAGACAAATTGTAGTATGGGGTAAATTGAGCTAAATGGCAAACCTGTGGGGATAAAATGAACCAACAAATAGTTTCGGGGGTTATTTGGACTTTAGCTATACTTGAGGGTAGTAATTTGGACTTTCTTTATCCTATTCCTAATTACTTCCTCAGAAATAAGACCTTCTAATACCAAAGAAACAATTCAGGAAACGAAGAAAGTTAAGAAGCTTCTGATGACATGCCAGAAAAGTGTAGCAGATTTTTTCACATGTAAGAAATTACCTGTAGTAGCAATGCTGGTTAACAAGGAACTCTGAAACCATCCACGGTGTTGGTCTGATCCTTCCAGATATATATCTGCTGGAAAGTTCAGACCGTCTCTTTTAGCTAAAACAGCAGCCCATGAGGAACCTGAATGATCAATCAAGAAAAGACGAATATATGTGGAAGGTTTCAAAAGCCTGGAGACAGAATTTTCCTTTAATTCTATGCAGCGAAAAACATCAAACTTTCTATTAAAACTGCTCAGTTGAGGAACAATGAAGATAGAATGATACCAGAGTCAAACCAAACATCCATTGTATCAGTTCCCTTACGATACTCGGATGCTTTGTCCATATATTTTTCTGGAAGAAGCTCCTCAGTTGACATGTACCACCATGCATCACTGCCTTTCTTTGAGACAATAGCTGCACAATGCACCATATATTTATCAGTAGGTGCATTAATGCAATTCTAGATCAGAGATGAATATTGGGATATCAGACATGTAACAGAGAAGAAATGTTCTAGGGTAAGGTGGCTAGGAATGTAAAAACAACAATTTGAAGAAATGACTATGAACAACAAAAATATCAAGAATATTTTAAGCATGAAAGCAAACTGATAGCAGCCCAGTTGGTTAGAGCCTCCAGTTGTCAGGCCTCTCAACAGGGGTTCAAATCCTGTTGTGCACATAATTTGTGAAACTAAAAACGGAATCCCCTCGCTACCAGCCTGAAATATAGTGGCAACGATGCCGACTTGGGTGCCAGGTATCCAGGCCGTGGGCTGGTTTGTGCTACCCAAACTGTGGGCAGTTGCTGTAGTATCTGCTCAGCCCTATAGACTGATGCCAGGGTTGGGGAGTTTTTCTCGATCAGGGAAGGTTGAGCTTCTTTAACAAAAGAAAGCCGTTAGCTGGTCAGTGGTCTTAGCCCTATCAATCGAGTTTTTCTTTTAACATAAAGACATTTATACGTGAACAAAGGGAACAGTGCAGAAGTCAGTATGTTACAGATACCAACATGTAAGCCAGTTAGGTGTGCAGCCTCTTGACTACGATGATGATTGAAACACGCTGGGAGCCTGACAAAGAATGAATGAAATGCAAGGAAAAATATAAAGATTAACATACCCTTGATATGTTCAATAGTCTCTTCAGTTATAAGAGGTTCTTGTGAGTCCACATGGTAAAAAACTGGGATAGGAACACCCCAAGTTCTCTGGCGTGAAATGCACCAATCAGAACGGCTGGAGGTCATGGCAACAATCCTGTTTTCACCCTGGGAAGGTAAAACTGTCAACCCACATGATCTGCTTTGGCAACATTTAAAAGTAACTACTAGTAGTAGGATATGGTCATTACATGTTAGCATGTAATACATCGATGGAAAGGGTTTACATGAGAAAACAAACTCAATCGTATTATATTAAACTAAAATGTAAATGCTTGGTTGCAATAGAACTAAGCATCACTACAAACTCAATCATATTACATTGAACCAAACATGCAATTGCTCCATCACAATGGAACTAAACATCATTCCATGATACAAAAACAACATTCAGAACCAGGTTGGCGCAAATTACCTCAGTCCTATTTTACTAGTGAATACAAGAGAGAAGCATTTCTGTAATTACGGGTATCCTAATGAGCATTGTCCCTATCGCTACCAGGCAGCACAATAGTTTAGGTTGAGAATTTGATGGGAAAAAATAATGATAAATAAGAACAGGTTCTACCATCAAAGATCAAACATAGGCTATCCGAAAAAAAATAAATACTTACACAAGTTTAAATACCTGAGGAGGAACCCAAGTTACTCGTCTAATTGCATCCATTACGGCATTACGAAAACCATCCACCGATGCAAACCACTGTTCAGTGGCTCGGAATATTGTTGGCTCTTTAGATCTCCAGTCATAGGGGTACTTGTGCTCTGAGTGAAAAAGTGTTCAGAAGAACTTCTAAATGACATAAAAAAACTGAAATCAAAAGAACAAGCAGGATTTATCAAGTTACTAACTGTAAGACTCTTCTAAAATAAGTGAATGTTTTTCATCCAAGTACTTAACAACTGCAGCATTGCCAGCCCCGAGGACAGACAAACCACTGAATTGTCCAGCTTCAGTAGTAAAGTTTCCATCATCATCCACCGGAGAAATGATAGGAAGCCCATATTTCAGACCAGTTTGGTAATCTTCCTGGCCATGGCCAGGGGCAGTATGAACAAGACCCGTTCCAGATTCAGTTGTTATGTAATCTCCTCCAAGAACAACAGAAAATTCATTTTCATTCAAAGGATGGATATACCTGAACACACGAAATATAGCATGGAACACATGTCAGCCAACAGTTTACAGTCTACACATCAGTAATGAAGTGAGAGGCGCCAAAAAAGAATATCAAACAAACCTGCAGTGCTCCAAGGCTGATCCAGGAAATGACTTCTGGACTACAAGCTTCACACCCCATTTGGTCTCGAGAGTTGAGATAAGATCAGAAGCCACAATAACAAAGAGCTTGTTTTCAGAGTTCAGAATATTCTCAACTTTTCGTTGTTTACCGTCAGAAGTGGACTCACTTTCCAGTATAGACTGTACCTCAACTACTGCATAACTAAGCTCTGGGTTCACAGCAACCGCTGTAGGACAAAATTATAGCAACATTAGTACATTTCGCAAAAAAAACAAAAAAAAAAGATCAAGCAAATATAAGAGAGGAAAACAGCAGGAAAAACTGCTGATGAACCAAGTTCAAAGAACAGTGAATCCATCTGTAATCATTGGTAGATATACGTTAATCTCCATGTTTATAACCTTCTGGTCAACGGTCATTATCAGTTATCACTCGAATGTGAGACCGGGGCACCTTTTGTTGATCTGACCTAGAACTAGGACTACAAAACTACGTTGTTTAAGTTCTAACATTTCTTTCTTTCTTTTTTTTTTTGTTTCTCTATCTACAGATGTATATAGCTTGAATATCAATCAAATATATCGCTATTAGCATACCAACTAGCAAATATTGTTATAATGTACAGAGGCTCTCATGAGATTGTATTTCAAGGGGTTATCAATGGATATTTCCCTTACATTAAAGCAAACAAGGCATCACCTCACCAGCATTAGCCGGAATAGTCCAAGGAGTAGTGGTCCATATAACTAAACGTAAATTCGGAAGAAATTCATCTAGCAACC
>BCLG01004240.1:1430-16171 GCA_001602295.1 Zoysia matrella
TTAACACAAATACTAGTAAGCTGCAATATTCTCTATCGATAAGAGCATAGTATGAGGTTGAAACCATTATTTCTATGTAAAGTGCTTGTACCTTTGAACTTTAAATCGCCACTAAATGTATGGATTAAAATTGGGAGCATCATTTGTTGATGAATTTGTAATTAATTTTTATGTGTGAATGATATCAAACCATGGATATAGAAAAATGTTGTCACTAAACCTGATAACTCTAAGAAGAGAAAAAAAAATTGAGTAGCAGGATTAAGGATGAAACTAGTGCGGTAAGATCATATTCTTCTTCATTCTCACCAACACAATATTGCAATGTTTGTAACTCAGAATGGTACGTACAGTCAGTAGTTCATCATTTCAAATGATAACGAAAGTTTTCATATGTACCCTGATTCCACGGCACTGTCACCGGTGTGTATAAATCTAAAAACATGTTCGAAAAAAAAAGAAAATGAATATTGATGCAGAACCCAAATGTAAAAACAAAAACAAAAAAAAATTCTCCACAGCAGAACAAATCGAAAAGAGCTCTAAAAATCTCAACAAATCTTCCTAATCATAAACAAAATAAGCAAGCTTACCAATCTGCAGTCCTAACAAGGCGTCCAGCCATAAAAGATAACCCCACTTAGCTACGAAATTCGAGTCGCAAATTAGAAGGTTACGCGCAAATATATCACAGGCCCTACTGAAGACAGGTATAGACTGCGAACTAATATGCACGAAGCAAACTCGACTACAAATCTAATGGAAGCGCAACCATCCAAGAGCCAGTAGCACTGACAATTAGGGACGGAGGAATCACTAGGAACGAAATTCAGGTATCTCAATTCACACTGAGATCATGCGGGTCAGGGAAGCCAGTTGATTACCGAAAGATTGCGAGGAAAAAAAAAAACGGGCCGCCCGAGCAGCTCGATTTCGAATGAAACTAATCCGACCATGTACGTACGAATGGGGTCGATTGGTCGCGCACCACGCAGAACGCGATTCCACTGCGAACTGAGTCGCGAGAACAAAGGATCTGGTCTCGATTGCTCCTAATTCGAGCGGGACTCCACCCAGGGGGAGCGAGAATTACTCTGGGGCGGTCACTTACCAGCGCGAGAAGGAGCCGGTCCTTATCCCGAACGGATCTCTGCCGCACCACTAGACTCCCGAGAGAGGAGCGTCGCCGGCTCGCCGCGTAGCCAGGCGCCGGGAACGCCGCGGGTGGCTGAGTCGCGCCGCGTCGGCGGAGGATCCGGCAGGGAGGGGAGACGGAGGGACCGCGCGGCGACGAGATAAGCCGGGCAGCTCCCTGGCCGCCGCGGCGTAGGCGGCCGGAGACGGCGAGCGGCGGGAATTGGCGAGACCCGAGACGACGACGGCAATGGGGAAGGAGGGGAGGGGAAGCAGTGTACCGGCCCGCCCGGTGGGGGTTAAATTGGGTCGGGTTCGGGCGCGGGCGAGCGTGTCCGCCGTGGCTGGCTGGCTGGCTGTCCGAATATACGAGTTCCTACACGCGGGATAACACCGACGCGTGATGAATGGTTTCTGATCCGGAGATTCTTACATAGTATTTTTTTATCGGTTTCTCGATCCTTTTTAATTAAAATTATACTAAATAATTTTAAAAAAAGTCGTTTTTTTAAGTGAGAAGCTCAAAGTGAAGCTAAAAGTCATCTTTGTAACTCTTAAAAAAAAGTTCACCAAATATTTTTTAAAAAGTTGAAGCCCGAGAAATAAAAACCATTTTTTAAAAAAGTCAAAACAAAAACTGTTTTTGAGAAGCAAGAGCCAAACAAAACTTTAAATTGTACTCTAGCTACGACATTGCGAATTCTATTGTCATTGTAGAAGATCAGCTGATTTATTTTTGAGACGCATCTTTTTTTTTTCCCCTCCGTGAGGTGATGCGTGTCAATCACCATCTTTTTCGTTAGATCACCTAACTTGAACAAGGAGAATTAAGGTCGCATCAGTAATAAAGGTCTTGAAAAGGAAGGTCACATTTCATTTTTACAATGCTTCACATATAAATATGCACTGTACCCTCCAATGCGTAAAAAAGAGACGTGTTCAATATCATCTAATCGTATTTCGGTTTTAAAATATTGACACTATTAACTTTTAATATCAATTTTGATCATTCATATTATTCAAAAAAATTTGTTTAAATATAAAAAATCTTATTATTTGTTTTATCATTAATGGTATTTCAAACATGATTAATAATTTTACATATTTTAATAAATTTTTTGAATAAGATGAATAGTTAAAAATAATATTAAAAATCAATAACCGAAGGAAGTAATATTTTAAAGTCCCTTTGAATTGAAGGGTTTTTAAGTAGTAAAAAATAAAGGATTCAATTCTTATAGGATCACCAGAAAGATTGGGGTGAAGAAATTATAGCGGAAACTGTGGCTGCGATGGCAGCGTTTCAACTGCATTTTAATGTAGCTCCTATTTGCTACAGGAATCGATGCATCTATTAAACTAAACAGATATCCCAATACATCCACTTAAAAGAAAATATTTTTTGAGTAGATTTTGTGGAAACTTGCATGAAGCGGTTCCTTCAAAAAAAAAAAAAACTTGCATGAAGCGAATCAGAAAGATGTGCACCGAACCAACGAAGCAGACCAGATGTGAGCCGTGACAGCGCCCCTGCACGTCGAATCTCACCAAAACCTGGGACCTTCTGTTCTGCCTGTCGGTCTGGGAAAGCAAGAGCTGCCGCACACGAGAACCTTTCTTCTGCGGGAGCGCAGCGCCGTAGCTTCGCCGCTCGACTCTCAGTCAGTCAGTCAGTCGATCCAGCCGACAGCGCTCAGCGGGACAGAGCCGTGCGTGCGGACGGACCTTTTTCCGGGGGCTTTGAATCCCACCGGATTTTGATAGTCTGAATAAAAATAATCTCACAGTTATTTTAAACAGATGAGTAGAGAATTATATAATCTAATAAAATTTCATAAATTTAAATATTATTTAAAATTTTATATTATAATACACATTAATATATTTAAAATAATAAAATCTCGTAATTTAAATAGTTAAGATTTTGAATTTATAAAATTCAAATTAAAAAATTTAAAAATTCAAATAAAATCTCGTAATCCAAAACCAGAGTCGGATTCAAACGCTACCCCGGTCGCTCGCTCGCTCCTGTCGCCGAGATGGGAATATGCTGCCGGGGCAGCAGCTTTTTCTTCCTCCAGGTCGCAGCGCGGCTAGCGCCACCTTTCTGCCCTCTCCTTCCCGGTTCCTTCATGGGCGAGCGGAGTCGTCGTCAAAAGGCTGGAGCCCGGAGCCGCGATTAGTGACCTCAGAGGTCGGCCTCGCCATGACGTCAGCGCGTCCGCAGGGCCACGCCCACTCACCTCTCTCTTTCCCTGGTGGTTTGGCTTGGGGTGCGGGGAGTGGACGGGGCGTTGACTGGAACGGCGAGTAAACGACGACGTCGCTCAGGTCAACGCGGCAGCCAGCTACTCAGCTGCACCGCTGCCGCTGGTTACCGAGCTCGTGTAGAAAATTTTTAGTGCTACTAGATCGCCGAAGTAATCTGGACGGGGACGAGCAAGTGGTAGAAAAGTGGAAAAATTAGGTGGTTCTTAATGTTAGTTGTTGAAAAAATAAAACGTTAGAAGAGATACCCATAGTAAAGATGTGGATCAGCTGCCGAGCGGCGGAGAAAAGTGTTCCGAGTGAAGAAGTGGTTTTCGCAGGTCTCCTTTTTTCCGAGGCAGTGCTAATCTCGGATGAATACGCAAATGTCGTATTGCGTCGGTGTCCACGCGGTTCACGGATTACAGTTCGGCGGTGAGGTTATTTATCTCTGACCCGAGAGAGTTCTCTCTATGTTTCTTTTCTGGTCACATGCATCCCTGTCTTGCACGGAACATGGGATGGACGTGACATTGGAGAGTGAGAACGGGAAAATTGTTTCCAATATGGGGGGGGGGGGGGGGGGGGCTCCTGGCCGGGACACGAGACATTTCTAGAATTCTCGTGCAAAAATTTGGCACTGCCATCGATTAAAACGTGCAAGTGCCCTGCCTGTATCACGTCACGTGAGTGGTGAGAGGTCAGAGGTGACGCTTCTGTCTCTGGGTCTGCCTTTGCAGGTCCTGCAGAATCGGATCCGTCGGCTTGAGCAGAGCAGCCTGTGCCCGTGTCCTAAACAGCCGCCAGAAGTGGTGCCGGCAGTAGAGGATTCCGTCGGAGGCAGCGTAGGCTTGTCAGGAGGCAGCCGCCGGAAGTGCCCTTCAAACATACGCAGGTCTTATGGTGGGGCTCACCCTCCACGGTCATCAGTAGCGTTTGTGACTCGGGCCATAACTTTAAATATACTTATACAAATATTTTGACTCAACAAAAATTCTCTAATTTCTTCTTTGAAAATAGACCAGCGACTCGGGCCTGTGTGACCCAAGTGCCAGGTCCGCCACTGATCTGGAGAGTAAACCTCTTTTCAGAGTTCATACATGGACTCGAATCACGAATGTGAAACAAAATGACGAATCACGAATGCCTATGCTATTGAAAGTTTACTCATCAAATCACGGGGACCTGAATCTTATCAGCTCAGGGACACGGGCAAACAGTATGGTTACTTTCTCTGCTTTCTCTGTCTACAGTTCGTTCTGCAAGAGCTACTCATATTAGTTCTCCATGAAATGCAGGTCAAGTGGAGGAATGCAAAAGTGAAGGTATCTGCAATTCATCACAACAAAAAATTAAAGGACAGACTGTAGATAAACATTACTTTTCCAGATAAATATAAACAAATTATATGACTGGAATAGCATTATTTGCTTCTTGTACATTGCAACATCGGGTTGTGTTTTCTAGACCTAGGCTGTTGTGGCATCACATTGCCCCAAAAACTATAAGATGAAACAAGAAATTGAAAAAAAAATACAATAAGTTTCCAGTTGGTTAGCATCAGAATCAAAACGCCTTTCAAGTTTTTCCATTCTTCCAGCCAGGAGCCAGGTCGTATATATCGCAGGTAAAAATTACAAGAGAATACAGATGATGTTCCAATAAGAATACACTTCAATCTGAGCCATGTGCTGTCCCAAAGAAAGTTTACTTCTTGAGCAATCTCAAGACATCACCAACAAGGTGCAGAGATCCAGTAACCAGGACCTGGTTCGCAGTGCGAATACAAGCATGTCAATGTCAAGTGGGAAAGCAGCTTGAAGAGAAATATCTAAAACAATTAATTTAAAAATACCTACATGTCAACATATAACAAACATACTTAGCAAATGTGATAGGTATTTCAGATAATGTAATAATATATAAAAAAACCAAACTCATAAAAACATGCAAAACCACAGACAAGCACACAGATGGATGAACAAAACATGAAAATATGAATAACGACGAATATCAAACAATGGTTGTTAATGCAATGTGTGAGATAAACGTGCCATGCAGGTCTATGAGAGAGTAGATAGTGTTGAGTGGACTAGGATGCAACAGATCACAAGATAGGATCTGTTGCTACTGCTACAGCTGTGATACATTTGAGACAATACTGAACTGTATAGCATACACTTTCACCTGAAATTGAGTTGATTGGTTTTGTTGAGCAGTTTCCTTTAGCCACTTAATTGCCAGTGGAAGAGATTCAAAAACTAAGCTAGTACAACTGGAGTTTGCACCGTTAAGACCTGCATCAATTCCATAGAAACAAGCCCATATATCAAATCTTCAATTCAGGGCTTGCTTCAATAAGAAGCCACATGCTTATTATTAAACACAGTATAACAAAGAAGTTTAGAACAACCTTGATTGCTGTGATGAGGCAGGCTTTCCCACAGCCTTTGGAGTGACAGCTGCCATGACAAATCGATTTTCTCACGACTTGAAGGTGGCGATGAAAGGGAACCAAGCTTGTTATACTGTGATTGGTTTGGCACAAATAAGGCACGATCAAAGTGGAGACCTGAACAAAATGATTGATAATCATTACAGAAACAACAGAAGCATCCATTCGACTCATAATACAAATACATTGGTGTATTTCCTCTTGGGCCTGAGTTTTTAATACAACAAAGGGAAATTGATCTTCACTTTGAATGAATATAATGTGACATTGAATTCAACTCCACTAAGCCTGCAGGTTGATTAAGCCATTCAAGGGAAACATTGGGCATATTTTCTACATGGCATCCAAATGAACAACTGTTCCAGGAGAATCTTCATTTTCCTCATATAAATGTGTAACTTCAGAAACAAATCATTATATGGTTCAACATTCAATACCTTCAAAACAGAAACAGGCAGTGTGATGGGCATACCATTTTGAGCACATGTATCTAGAAGGCTTGGAAGCAATCTTTGAGGATCCCTTACAGTCATGCAATTGAATAGGAGAATCTGCAATCATTAAAAAAATCGAAGATAATACTAATAATACGTTCAATGAAATGTGCAATGGAGACAGAGAAAAAAGAAACAGAGCATGTTCAAACAAGGATTCGATAAAGAAAAAATTGCCACTGTAATATGTACCTTCCTAAAATTTCTGCTAGTATGAGGCTGCCCCAAAGAATCTAGTTGATTTCCATCATTATTTGTAACGTGAGCAAACCACCTTGCGCACATTTCCATGCTTTCTGGACTATGTGCTCCGTCCAAATAGAATACCAATTTTGAATTGCTACCATTACCATTTTCTGAGCTCACATGGGGATCTGGAACAATTTGTGCTCGGCCTTGCAGACAAGCACTTGACAGTCCTTCGATGAACTGATTCGGCAATATATCCTGCATTCAATGGCAGCATTACAACTTTAACATATTTTGGGGGGCACAATAAATAGATACCTTTTAGGAATTCTTACAGAACGTTTCGCTTGTATTTTATCCAAATGACCTTGCCTCTCAAGCCAGGTATTAGCCAATGCAACTGCAAGGCCTGCATTCATGTATTGGTGCTCACCATTCAGTCCAAGAGGACGATTTTCTAATTTTAGTGGATCCAAAGGCTCGACAACTCCAAGAGAAACCTTTAAAGAAATTACACTGATTATATAAAAAACTGTTCCAAGATGTAATCATATTTGTTGCCGAATTAATAGGATAAAGATATGGGGGCAACCAAAAGAGATGCAGCAGCAAATGTAACATACACCCAATTCAGAAGCTCGTCGTATTAATACAGTCACTGCCTCTTCTGGCTGTGGAACTGTAAAAGCCGGAACTCCTTTCTATATTAAGATACAGGAATGACGCACACATTAGTATTTGCTACAGAATGTTAGTTCAAGAAGATCTGAGCTAAAGGGGCAAAAATATCTAGCAAAAAACCTTAAGTATCCCGGCCTTTTCTGCAGCAATTTCACCAAGCGTGTTCCCTGCTCATGAGTAAGAAAATATATCAACAGCATGAAACAAGTTTGATAAGAATGCAAGTTACTTTACATTTTACTTTCATGACTAACCAAGAATTTCCATATGATCATATCCGAGGGATGATATTCCACAAACTACAGGTGCTTTGACCTAGAAAAAGCCAAAATGTTCAATACATACATCAGTTACATTCCTCCATTTTTATTCAAATCAAGATATTGCCAACTATTCAGCAGGCCAAAGAGGAAAGAACAATATATTCAGGGTGAACTACTCTCCACAGAATAAAGCTGAACCTAAAAAGCCATGAACAAACTACATCACTATGTATGCACTATAACTCACTGAGTTCCTAGTCCCTTGCTTTTGGATAGTTGCAAAGTAAGTCAGAAAACATCTCTGATACATTGACATGATCTTGCAGGTCCGTGAGGTCCCTTTTAGGTTGATGATTATATCATATGGATTGTAAAGACTAGCGTGAATTTTATGATAAGAAAATGGCGAATAAATATGCCACGCACCACATTTGTTGCATCATATTTCCCTCCCAAACCAACCTCAAGCACAGCTACATCCACCTGCTTACATAGGACAAAACATAGAAAACAGTTTTGAGTACACTTCTCATCATTTAGATCGAACAACATAATGCCATAAAATATTATTTTCTACAAGTTCAGTATGAAACAACAGCCACAAATATACTTCTTCAAAAGGCAAAAGACATCAAAATCCAGAAAAAGGGATATGCTCACCCATAGCTACTACATTATTGTAAAAGTGAACCATAAAGTATTTGCTAAGTATTAACCTTCTCAACTGAAAAGATCTTAAATGCTAGCAGTGCAAGGAACCTAAAGTAGGCTGGCATTGGAATATCATCACTGGCCTTGTCCTGGAAATCACATAAATTTAACGAACTCAAAAGCTTTTTCCAATGAATCCATTGCTCAAAGAGAAAATGATGCAGATCCAGCTGTATTTCTTTTCTATTCCACTACTGACATGACGTCAATCAGGAACATATTTACCTTCAGTTTGTTCCAGCACCACCAGAAATACCTTATAAACTTCTCTTCAGAAATGTCCACCCTACAAGCTCATCAGATGATAGGATACTCAGTAAGCACAAAGGTGCATAGTGGTAGCAACTAGCAACAGTTAGAGGAATTCAAGTGACTCAGAATTTTTAATGCCTTTTAAGTAAACTTGTAATAACAAGTTAAATATGTCGAAATGACAACATAATATACATTGCAAGGTCATAAGGTAGAAAAGTACCCATCAAGCCGAAATCGCTCACGGACATCCATCAAGTGTGGTGAGGTGAACAGTCCAGTGCGGAAGCCACATGATCGAAGGATTGACTCGGTAAATGTGCATGTTGAACCCTAGAGGACAAAGAACACGAGGAGCTTTCAGCTGCACTCCATTAAACATTTTTGTTCACATGAATCGCATAAAACTTTCTATCATACATATCACAAAACTATATAAAAGGTTCTTATATCCATTTACATTGGTATGGTAAAACAAAGATTGCAATCCAAAATGTGCAGCACTAAAACTTCAAAGCCAACAGGTCAAGGAGCACAAGATTGTGGTGGCGGTCGGGCTTCAAGTACCAAGACTCTACTCAAAATCAGCCAACCATACATAAACCTCATTGATAGTTGTTATAGTCATAACTTGTTGTATTAGGTACCGTGCCAGGTTTCATTGTCAACCATACATAAACCAGCCACATTAAAATACATACCTAATAAAAACATTTGTTATAGTCATGACTTATTGTTATGCACGGTTGACAATGAACACGCTAGAGAAACCTTTTACAGCTCGGAATTTCATATCCAGTCTACTATATAATCAAACATTGCGACAATTTAAAGGAGCCTCACCTTCCCTTTGGTCCCAGCGACGTGAACAACTTTCAGCTGCGCAATCGGCTCCTCCAGCTCCAGTATCTGACGCCGCAACCACACCCCAACCACTCAATCAGAATAAACAACAACAAACAGACCGCACACCAAATTCAAAAAAAAAAAAAAAACGGCGCCCCACCCACCTCCACGTACTTGGCCATGAGCGCCCACTTGTTGCCACGGTTGCCGGTGCCCGCGCGCACCTTCTGCGTGATCAGCGACGTGAGGCACCCGAGCACCTCCTCGTACTCCGCCGACCCCGTCGTCGGCACACCTGCACGCCCCCCGCAGGCCCGCACCATCGCGTCATCAGCAACAAAAAACCGAAATGGCCTTGCCTTCCTTGTATGAGCTGGGTTTCACTTACCTGCGGCCGCGACGCCGGCCATGGCGCGGGGGAGGAGGAGGAGGGGCGGGCGGAGTCGGGGGAGGGGGCGGCCCAGGATTGGCGCAGGCGAGTGGGGAGGAGAGGCTGACGGGCGCAGCGGGAGGAGGAGGCGACGAAGGTGGGCGAGGCGGGGCGGGGGCATGGCGACGCTGGCGGAGGAGGAGGCGGGCGCTAGTCGTGTGGCGAGTGGAGCGGGGCGTGGGCTGGCGCCGCCGCCCGCGCGCATCGCCTCGCTCGGCTGTCGGCTCGGTTGCCAACATTCACGTGGAGCCGAACGGATCAGCCTGCTTTGGGTAGGAGACGTGGACCGTTGGTACTAAACTGTATTCTCCGTGCTGAAACTTTTCGGTGTTATATGGGCCATGCTATTGGGCTTATACATGGGCATGTTCGGACTCATCTTCGCGAGTTAAGTGGGCTAGCCGTGTAAGGCCTTGATTGCCAACAATACGGGCTTCGATGGAAAAAACAACGGTTTACTTTCCCCAAAAAAGAATCACGATTGCCGAGCTGCTGGCGATTATGAACTTACCTTCGCCGCGGATACCAGTCGGGCCGGTTTTACCAAACCAATTAAAAATATCTTTAAATTCAAATTTTAAAAAAGTGATCAAAATGTTACATAAACCGTTTGTTTTCTTACATAAAGTTTATACTACTACCCTCAGTATAGCTAGAGTCTAAATAACCTCTAAACTAATTTTTTTTATTTTATTCCCACAATTTTGTGATTTGGCTCAATGTATTTTTACTACAATTTTTTTTCATATATAAACGTAGTCTTAAGCTAAAATTTTACGAGATGATAGAGCACATCATAACATATGTTAGACAAATACATCATAATTTTCTATCATTATTTTTATATAGTTTTGTACTCTAAGTATTTAATTTACTATTAAATGTCCTTTCCTAAGAAAATAATTACAACAAATTTATGATGTATTTTTAAAGAATAAAGTTTAATTTACTCCCTCTCAAGTATCCAAACAACCCCTTACACTATGATTTGAATTATTTTACCTTATCAAAACATGATTTTGGATCATTTTACCTCTTCATGCAATTTGTGTTTTTAAATCTTTTCATACACCAGCGTAATTTTAAGATGAAATTTTATGAGATGATAAAACACATCATAACACATATTAGAAAAATACATCTTAAATTTTTTGCCATTATTATTGCATCCCAAAGATTAATTTACTATTAAATTACTTTTCATATAAAAATAATGCTAAAAGAATTATAATAATTTTTTAAATATGTGTTATAATGTGCTCTATCATCTCGCAAAATTTGATCTTAACATTATACTTTTTGTGTATTGAGAAATAAAAAAGACAAATTACATGAGGGGATAAATTGATCAAAATCACATTTTAGTGGGGTAAAATAAATGAAAACATAGTTTAGACGGTTATTTAGACATTAGCTATACTTAATGGGAGTAAATTTGACTTTATCCTTTTTTTTAATGTACGACGATGTGCTCTGTCATCTCGTAAAATTTTAACTTAAGATTGCGATTATATACGGATAAGAAAAAAGACAAATTGTTGTAAAGATAAATTGAACCTAATAGCAACATTGTGAGGATAAAATGAAAAAAAATAGTTTAAAATGTTATTTGAACTTTGATACTTTGGTAGCAATTTGAACTTTATCTTTTTTTAAAAAAAAATTGGTCCGGTTTGGACGACGCGGTGGGAAGCCACACTCCGACCACCCCCTCCTCCTCCTCACTGACAAGCAGGCCCACGTCCGGTTTTCCTTCCTTCCAACAGTGCCCCACCGAAGTTTTCGTTCAATAATTTTTTATTATTTGTGGATTTGTATCCTCGTATCAGCATCGCGTCTCGACTATTTAAGGTCTTTTACAGAGCTTTTATTCTCAAGAAGAATCAAAATCAAAAAGTCAAATGCTATTTTTTCGAAAGAAGTGATTCTGTAAATAATTCTCTGAAATAAGCTGAGAATTAAAAAAATAGCTTTTTTACAGAAAAATTAAGAGTAAATTGAAAAAATCAAAATAATGCCCTGTCGTGCGCGGCGGGCCCGGGGCCCACTGGCAGTGCCGGGCGCGCACGGCAGGGGATTCTCGCGAGGCGGACATGGCAGGGTGAACGGGAGAAGAGGGGGTGGCCATAGGTTGCGAATTGAGGAAAACGGAGGCGAATAGGACCCTGCGGGCGATGCCTACTTGGAAAGAGCCTGGCAGTTGCATGCTAAACACCTGCCTCTTCACTAGAAAGTGCCTAATACACGATGTCCGGGTCTGTTGAAGCGTGACCGTACAGATGGCCACCGCGAAATTCCGGTCGAGATATTCTTTCGATTGATTTGCTTGGAAAGAAACCAGAAGATTACCAGTCTACCATAGCTGTCGTTGCAATTTTTTCCTGCCTGGAGACGGTCTAGCACTCGTGAGAACGGAACGGACCTGACCCACGCGGTCGGTCATCGACTCATCGGTCGTCAGGTCAAGTATTCTCGCGGCGAAGCATGCATACCATCTGACCAGCTCGTTATTATGAACTAATAAATAAAATAACAAAAACGGAACGGTGATTGGGGGAATCAGTCAAACGCCTGCACAAATTTTCTGAATATATCCCGCGTCGTGATCCCTTCCCTTTTCTGTTCTTGCACGCGTTTCCGTCGATCTCCAAGATACTCCGAAGCAGTTGAGGCTTAATTCGAAGAACAGCCGATCCCCACGTGATTTCTGCTGGTTTTACACGGATTAATCGGAGTATGAACCGGCGTATATCGGTCGAGGATGCGACGAGTTGACTGGCTGACTGAGAGCGACAGCACGAGGCATTGGTCTCGGCCTGGTCAGTCAGCCAGAGCCACACCCGTGTTTTCACAAGCGATGCCCTCAGTATCTTATTCCGCACGAACGTTGTTCGTTTCTGCTGACACAAAGTCGATCACCAACGCATGTTATGATCTTATTGTTCATAACATGTTAGTTCAGTTCAGTGTTCAGACTAATAATAGATCCCCTCTAGATCGACGACTATTTGTTGCTACCCCCTCACAAACTCTCTCTGAGTAGGTTTAACCCGGATTAAGAATTGACCAGAGGCTGGGAGCCAAGGACAGCAGTCTTCCGATAGTAAAACTGCTACCACTAGCAAATTAATCGCGGTTCTCGAGCGACCGGATCGAGCGGCTGAAAGAAACTGCACGAGGATGCTCCCGCTCGCCGGCCAGTGCCGTGTTGTTGGCATCGGTAGCGGGTAACGATATATCAGCGGACGCCAAACGGCCACCCACTTCGCGTTAGTGCAGACAAGCATCCGACGTTTTCGTGTCGTCATCGACCGGTCTCGTTCGTCTCCCCACTCGCTGAGTCGCTGGTCCTTTCGCTCGGAAAGCAAACACTGATTATTCCTGGTCATGGTTCTCAATCGCCCTCTGCTTTCGACGGAAAAGCAGTGCGAGCTGCGTCGGAGATGGCGCGAAATTGCAGCCGCGTTCAAGACTCGCCCGCGGTTATTCTCGTCAGGCCGTTAAGTCTTGTTCCTGGAATGGCTGTGGCAAAAAGAAGTTCGGTGCAGTTTCAGAGAAGAAACAGTCCTGCAAGTTCGATGCCTGCAATTAATTGATCAGATCTGGTAACTGTTGTAGTAGCTCGCAGTGCAAAGTTCGGGACGATTACCAGCCGCTCGAGTCGATCGAGAGCTCCTCTCCCTGTCAGGATTCAGGAAGAACGTGCGCGGCCCCGGCCGAAGCCGCGGCTGCAAATACCGTGCCCTCAGCGAAGGACAACGCTCGCCACATGATGCGCGATCACCCGCAATACGAAAGCGACGGGTCGCCACAAATGTTCTCACCGGCAACGGTGCCACGAACCGCCGTCGCTTTCTCTCCGTCCTCGTGCTCCTTGCCGGGCGCCGGTTACACTGGTGCGGCAAGGATGGGCGTGAATCATACGGTAACCGCGGGATACTTACCAGTAACCTCACAAAACGGTGAGGCGTGAGTGAGAGAAGCTCTGATGAATCATTCAGTTTTGGAAGCACTTAGATTAAACATGGCAGAGGGCGGGAGCATGCAGTGCAAGAACTATTCTAGTTAATTGACTTGACCTGACTCAACTAGACGCGGCCGTGTAATTTGTTTAGCAACTGCTCCCGAATTTCCAATGCATAAACGACTCTGCTCCCGCCCGACGAGCGCGGGTATATATGCGCCCCGGCGCAGCAACCTTTCGGCACACCGAACCAAGCACTCCAGCAGCAGCGGCAAGCACACTCAGCGGAGCTGGTGCCGCCGTCTCTGTCTCGAAATTCAGCGAGCGACTCGTTGCGCACTAACCGACGCAGCAAGCAATGGCGGGCACCCCGGCGTCGCTCAAGTTCACGGTGCGGAGGAAGCCCGCGGCGCTGGTGCCGCCGGCGGAGCCGACGCCGCGGGAGCTGAAGCGGCTGTCGGACATCGACGACCAGGACGGGCTGCGGTTCCACATCCCCGTCATCCAGTTCTACCGCCGCAGCGCGCTGATGGGCGCGCGGGACCCGGCGCCGGTCATCCGGGACGCGGTCGCCAGGGCGCTGGTGCACTACTACCCGTTCGCCGGGCGGCTCAGGGAGCTGCAGGGCCGCAAGCTCGCCGTCGAGTGTACTGGGGAGGGCGTGCTGTTCATCGAGGCCGAGGCGGATGTCCGCCTCGAGCACTTCGGGGACGCGCTGCAGCCGCCGTTCCCGGGCCTTGAGGAGCTCATATTCGACGTTCCTGGCTCGTCCGAGGTGCTTGGCACGCCGCTCCTGCTCTTCCAGGTACGCTACGACGACGCCTCTGTCTCGGTCTCGACTCCTCGTGTGTCTCGAACGCTTCTACCACGTGTGCAGCAGTACACGTGCGTGCGTGCGTGCATGCATGTGAAGCGTAGTATATGTCTGATAAGTGTGGTGCGTGCAGGTGACGCGGCTGGCATGCGGGGGCTTCATCCTGGGTGTGCGGCTGCACCACACGATGGCGGACGCGCAGGGGCTGGTGCAGTTCCTGGGCGCCGTGGCGGAGCTGGCGCGTGGCGCGACGGCGCCGTC
>BCLG01004240.1:16268-39466 GCA_001602295.1 Zoysia matrella
TCCCGACACCAAGGGCACCATCGTGCCGCTGGACGACATGGCGCACCGCTCCTTCTTCTTCGGCCGGCGCGAGGTGGCCGCCATCCGCGCCAACCTCCCGCCGCACCTCCGGTCCCGCGCCACCACGTTCGACCTCCTCACGGGCCTCCTGTGGCGGTGCCGCACCGTGGCGCTCGCCCCGGACGCGGACGAGGTGATGCGGATGATCTGCATCGTCAACGCCCGCGGCGGCAAGTCCGGGGTGGCCATCCCCGAGGGCTACTACGGCAACGCGTTCGCGTTCCCGGTGGCCGTCGCCACGGCCGGCGAGCTGTCAGCGAACCCGCTGGGCTTCGCCGTGGAGCGGGTGAGGCGGGCCAAGGGCGAGGTGGACGTGGAGTACATGCGCTCGGTGGCCGACCTGATGGTGCTGCGTGGGCGGCCGCACTTCACGGTGGTGCGCGCTTACCTGGTGTCGGACGTGACCAAGGCCGGGTTCGGCGACCTGGACTTCGGGTGGGGCAAGCCGGCGTACGGCGGCCCCGCGAAGGGCGGCGTCGGCGCCATCCCTGGCGTGGCTAGCTTCCTCATCCCGTTTAAGAACGCCAAGGGCGAGGACGGCATCGTGGTGCCTATGTGCCTCCCTGGACCTGCCATGGACAAGTTCGTGGAGGAGACGGATAAGCTGCTCACCCCGCCCGCGCCGGAGCTGCAGGAAGCGTCTCCCGTCATCAGGTCCGCGCTGTAAGCGTAGGCCGCTGCACCCCGCGCATGGTGCTGATCCGTGCTCCGGCCGGCCCCTTGATGCCAATCGAAACTTCCTTTTTCCTCTATTGTGCATGCATAATATCGTGGCGTGAGCATCGTGTCGAGTTGATACAATACACGTTGTTGTGTAAGCTTTTCAATTGATATGTACGTACTTCCTCCGTTATTAAATTGATGTTACGTTGATTTCTTTTATTATTCATTTTATTTAATTTTTTTTGATACATTTTATATATTTTATTATAATTTGATTTATTATTAGAGTTATTTGAACCACAACTAAAACTTTTATATATTTGAGTTAATTTTTTTAATAAAACCAATAGTCAAAATTAATGACGACATCAATTTAAAAACCGAAAGGAGTAAGCCGTTTATCTAAATATAATTTCCATGTACATATCCTTTTTTTTTTAAAAAGAATGCACGAAGCCACGAACGCATGTGCGATGCTGAAGGCTGATGTATTCGAGAAAAAAAGAAGTCCAAGTTCTTAGGCCTGGGCTCCTACTCTGCCACTAAACTGATGGGCTTTACGTTGTCCATTTTTTTTTTGAAAAAAGGCAACTAAGTGCCCTGTTTTTATAGAAAGCATTCCAAAAGGAGTTTACACAGCAACAAACTACAGACACTAAAACTCATAGACACCCAAGAGCTAACTCATGACGCACACCACACACAATCAGCATCTACCTTCGAAACGCTCAAATTATTACAACCAGAATGCGCATCAACCACAGTTCTATCCAGCACATCATCACCATTCCACTACATTCGAAACTAAAGTTTTTGAAGGCTTAAACTGAGTGAAGGCTAACCGGAGCTTATCAATGATGTTCTCCACCTCCCTTCTTGTTCCATCTTTCAGAATGACTTTCCATCTCTGCAAGTTTGAAATGCCATTAAACAAAACTGACAGAGGATTACGTGGAAGTTTCGCTTGAATAGTGAACTGGTTCCGAGCGTTCCAGATCGCCCAGCTCAGTCCTGCAAACAAGATCAGTAAAGCTCGACCTTTATCCCCCTTCCATTGATACACCATCCCAGTTCTATCTCCCTCACAGAACGGGGTTGGCTATTCCACCCCAGAGCCTCGCGAACAAAACACCAACAGAAGTTCGCTAGAGGACATCTTACTAACAGGTGGTCAATATCTTTAACACATCTGCAAAGGCTGCATAAAATGCTCCCATTCAAAATTCGATTTTTTAACTGCTGCTTGGTTTGTATCTTGTCCTGAAAGCTTTGCCAAAGGAAAATTTTGATTTTGAGGGGGAGCTGACATCTCCAAATCCTATCAGCTGTGATGTTAGTAAAACCACTATTCTTAAGAAAAGTATAGAGAGATTTTGTTTAAAAACATTTATTAGAAGTAAGCCCTCATAAAATTGTATCTTTCTCTGCTTGGAAGCTCACTTGGTCCAGGTCCTCCATCAACCTATTCCACTCTGAAGCTTTCTCAGATCCCATCATTCTTCTAAAAGTGAGACCTCTTCTGCCCTCTCTAATATCTGACACAAGAATATTTTCATCCCCACATATTTTAAATAGCTTCTGATATTTAATTCTAAGTGGAACAATACCCAACCAAATATCATGCTAGAATTTGATTCTCTCTCCATTACCAAGTTCATGTATAGCTCCCCGTTTAAAAAGATGTTTCACTTTATGTAACCCCCTCCAAAATTGAGAACCCTTCTCTGGTCTAGATTAGAAAAAATCTCCATGGTGCATATATTTGGCTTTCAACAACTTAACCCATAAAGCATCCTCATCATGATAAATTTTCCAAATCCATTTGACTAATAAACAGTCATTGAACATGGCTGTATCTAGAACACCCAAACCCCAAAACATCTTAGGTTTAGTAATATCCTGCCAACTAATCATATGGTATTTAAATTGTCTAGACGCCCCTCTCCAAAAAAAATTGAGCTCGGATAGTGTCCATTTTCTTGTGAATCCCTGGGGGTAAACTATAAAAACCCATTATATACATCAGTAAGCTAGTTAAACTAGTATTAGTGAGCATCAATCTCCCCCCTGAGGATAAAAAGGATGCTTTCCACGGTTGCAATCTATTTTGAACTTTCTCTCATGTACCAGCAAAAGCTCTCTCCCCAAGCTTACAACTATGGATAGGGATATCTAGATAGGTCAAAGGTAATTCCCCTAATTTACAATTCAGCTTATTAGCGACTAAAGTCTCTCTTTTTCCCCCATTCCAAAGCAAAAGGTCTCACTCTTGTGATAATTGATCTTAAGCCCTGATATCCATTCAAAACAGTATAATATGAATTTTATATGCAAAATGGAAGCATCATCTCCTTCAAGCATAAGAACAGTATCATCGGCATATTAAATATGAGTGATCCCCCCTCAATAAGATGGCCTAACACCCCTCTAATAAGCCCTCTCTGTTTGGCTTTCTCCATCAAGGCAGCCAAAGAATCAGCAACTATGTTAAACAACAAAGGAGAAAGATCACCTTGTCTCAACCCTGAATGAGTTTTGAAATACCTGGATCTAACCCCATTGATATTAATGCAGACATGTCCCCCCTGGACAGACTGCATAACTTTTACAATCCAATCTGGTGAGAAATTCTTTCTCTCGAGAACCTCCCTCACAAAATCCCAATTCACCTTATCATAGGCTTTTTCAAAATCTATCTTAAAAATGACCCTATGTTTCTTGGACCTATGTAGTTCATGCACAGTTTCATGCAAAACCACTACCGCTTCTAAAATATTTCTCCCCTTAATAAAAGCTGTTTGTGACTTACTTATAATCTTTTCAGCCACTGGAGTCGGCCTGTCAGTCAACAGTTTAGTGAAAATTTTGAAGTCCACATTGAGCAAACATATAGGTCTAAACTGTTTAATAGTATTGGCTTCTTTTATTTTAGGGATCAGAGTGATTACATCATAATTCAGCCTCTTCAAGTCTAACCTATCTGAGAAGGTCAGGGTGAAGAAAATTCTAAGCTCTATGGAAAAAACAAGGTCCAAAACCATTGGGGCCTGGGGCAGCAGAGAGTATCATGCCTCTAACTGCTATCTCTAACTCTTTAGTAAAGAAGTTAGTTGAAAGATACTCTCTGTCTTCAGTAGATACCACCCTCTCCCGAAATAAATTCTGTCCTAAGAAAATCTTCCTTTCCTGCTGCAGCCCAAAAAGCGATTTGTAGAACTTAGTGATATGAAGCTCCAAATCCTTCTGTGCAGAGATAACCCCTCCCTATATTTCCAAGAAAACAATGTGAATTTTCTTTTTTCTACCATTAGCACAGGCATAGAAGTATGCTATATTAGAATCCCCTTAGAGAAGCCACTTAGTTTTACTCCATCTGTTGCCAATGTAGCTCCTCCAAGAAATAAGTTTTTTCAAGTTGCTCTTCCACATCATATCTCTGTTGCCAAAGCTCCAAAGGTGCATCCCCTGTCATGCAGCCACTATCACAAGCCTCCTGCTCCTGTAAAAGCCTATTTTTTCTCTCTATTATTACTAGCTACCTCATTAGCATTTCAACCTTTACAAAATTGTCTAGTCTCTTTTAGGCACCCTTGCCAAGAAGTGACAGAGTAACTATTTTGTAACTTGTAACTGGTGTCTCTCCACCTATTCTTTACTCTATCAGTGAACTGATCCTTATTAAAACAACTATTATCAAACCTAAAATAATGTTGGGTTTTAGGCCTAGATTTCCCCCGCGTCTAAAAACATTGGCCAATGATCATATCCCACTCTAGTCTTACTCTAAGCAACACATAAAGGATGTTGGGATTCCCATTCAGATGAAACCAGGATTCTATCAATATTGGACATAATAGGGTTTTTTTGTTTATTAGTCCAAATGAATTTGGACCCACTCCTTTTAATTTCTCTGAGTTGGTGAAGCTCTATGAAATAATTGAACTTTTGGATCAGCCTATGATCTACCCTACCATTACTCTTATCCTCTGCAGATCTAATCAAGTTAAAGCCCCCCCCCCCCCCCCCAATCACAATCGGCAGTTCCACCCTCAAGCATTTTCTAGAAAGCTTAGAAATAAAGTCAGAGGAGTTTTCATGGTCTGCAGGCCCATAGACAACAATAAATTCCCATTTGAAATTAGATATCATATTTCTCACCCCCACACTGACATAAAACTCCCCCTTATCTTCACTCTTCACTTCCATAGTGTCCATATTAACCCCTACTAAAATGCCCCAGAGTGGCCTTTAGCAGCTAGCCAACTCTAATAAAAAGTAGCATTTCCTATCAGAGCTTGAAGATCTTTATTAGTAAAGTCCTGTTTAATAGGTTCTTGCAAACCAATCAGATCAATGTTCTCCTCCCTCACAAATTTCCTAACTTGGTTCCTTCTGAAAGCATTCCCAAAACGCCTCATATTCCAAAATAAGCACTTCATTTTTTAACTTTTTTAGAGGGTGCTGGCTTACTCTTTTTCTTAGCCCCAACATTCTTCTTTGGTGAGATTTCTTGTTCCCCTTGGAAATCTCTACCAGTATTGTCAATAATATCCAAGTTCACATCTAAATTTTTCTCACCCCCTTTATGCACCTTAGAGTCCTTATTTTTAATGTATTCTCTATAGGCAGCTTTAGAGATAGCTGCCCTTGCTATCTCTTCAGCTTTTATGGCTGAAATCACAGGCACATTATCAATGGGGTTTTCCTCTAAAACCAAGTCTAATTGGGCTACCACATTTCCAAGGTATTCATCCTCCACAGAATTAAGAATAGTAAAGTTAGATGAAGAAGTACCTGGAATCTCAAGGTTCTTATATGAATCCCTCCTAGAAGCTTTCTCCCCAATATTTTCAGCTCCTCCCTGCTGCTACAGCCTAGAACTCTGTCTCACTGCTACCATGGGACCTTTCTTAGCTTTGTTCATCTTCCTATTCTTTCTTTTCTGTGTTCAAGTGATATACCATTCTTGATCATCATCACCCATCTTGGAAAACTGATCAGAATCTCTCTCATCTTCTCCCTGGCAAGGAATCATCGTGTGCCCCTCCAACACTTCAACACCAGTATGTATCTCTTCATACACCTCCTGAGGATACATACTCTCTGAAAAATACTCTTGCTCATCAAGTAAGTTCTGAATCCTACGCTGCTTCTCCAAGCTCTCTTCCCATGAGTAAGAACTCTCTGCCCCCTCAGTTTCCAGTTCACAATCTGAAACTGTGATGTTAGCCAGCTTATCTTCTATTGTCAAAGGTTGTTCTTCATCCCCTGTGTGAACCTCTGTAATCAAATCCTCTCCTACAATAACAGTATTCGACCTAAGGCCATGATGCTCCCCTGTCTGAAGGTCTGTCTATTTTATCTCTCCCTCTTGAGGTTCTGAAGCAGCCCCCTTAGCAAACTGTCTATGTTTGACAGAACATCCCTTATCAATGTCCATAGCACTATGAGACTGACTCTTTTCCCTAGGTTTATGATCTCGCTTTTTATGTATGTTATCAAATTTATCAAAATCATAGTCCTCATCCGGGTCATCCCTATTTCCCCTTCCCTTATAAGGTAGTGGCTGGTCTGCAGGACCCCTTGACTCCTTCAGGTCTTCAGCAACAAATGTAATCTCATAACCAACTTTATTGAAGTGGATCTCTACTAAACCTTTCAGTTGGCTTAGCTCTCTACAATTCAACTTAACCCTGACATAATCAGTCTTGATTAGACTCAGTTCATCAACCACCACAGGATCTCCTGCTAAAGCTGCAATGGATTTCACAATGGCAACATCTCTTCCAACACTAGGAATACCAAAGATGTGAACTCATATAGTCTGTAACATCGACAAAGCCTCATGGTCCATGTTGGATTTAGATATCCTCACTGTCAGCTTGTGCACACCCAACACCAGACCAGCAACTCTAGAGAATGCATCCAAGGTCGCTGAGTCTGAGAATGAAGCCAGAAAATTAGACTTTGACAGTTGTTTGACCTGCCAATCCCATTGTCTCGCCACCAGTTTGTTAAGCTCCTCCTCAATCATCTGAACTGTCGCCACCCCTACTTCAACAGCAATCAGACCAACAGCTTTGTTACTTCGATCTTTGTCCTCTGGAACAGCGATACAGTAAAATGCTTGCCCATGGATAGCTGAGCCGAACTACTGTAATTTACCCATCTTGTAGTCAGCAACAACGTGACCTGATCCCTTGTATTTGAAGCATATGTGATCTTTCTCACAGTCTTGCTGGTGGTGCCCCACTTCCAAGCACTTGAAGCATCTCACATTGTAGTTCTCCTGATCCTCTGCCTCTGGTTCTTTACCAAACATCCTGCACTTCGACTCTTCCCCAAAACCTCGAGCAAAACACAAATTTTCATGTCTAGGATGAGGGGGGGGGGGGGTACCTACGGGGCTTGGTAGTGACCGAAATCAACACCTCTACGGTTGCCATACCATGGATCTCTCTGCCCACGGTCACCTTGGCGCTGGCTTCCTCCCCTGAACGATTCCGACCCCCCATGGTCCCCAATTCAGCGAGCCTTCGGGTTTCTTGTTACCCAGATTTCTCTGAAGCTTTGCCCAAAGATCCCGCTCTGATCCATGGTCCTCGCGCCGCTCCCCATGCACACGATGACCCTCCTCCATCGGCCGCTTCCACACTCTTGGCGGCGGGCGTTGTTCCTCCTTCCCCATTCTCACCACTTCTGCAAAGGAGCGCGCTAGCGTTTGTGGCGGGTGGCAGCGAAGGATTGAACGCGCTGAATACCCAAATCTACGGATCTCCTCTCGACGGGCCGGGAATCCAATCTCGCCCATGTGATTCATCGTGGAAGTTTTGGAGATCCAAACCCACTTACCACCCTTACTCGGTTGCTGAGCACCTCCTTTCGACGGCCCAACACTGTAGCTCGAATCCGCAGGACACCCACCATTTGAATTAAATCTATTCGCCCCTTTTCCTGGCAAAACGCCGGGGATCTTCGCTAGAGCCGGATCGAGCTCCTCCGCTGCCGGATCCAAGGCTTGTTGCTCCGCTCGAGCTTGGTGACGGCGAGGCGGGGGCTTTTGCGAGGCTAGAGCACCCCATCCTGGGCCAGTCTCAAGCGGTGGCAAAGGCGGTTGTGAGTGCGGTGGCTGGGACGGTGGAGGTGGCGGCTGCGGTTGCGAGTGCGGAGGCGGTTTCGACGGCGGTTGCCACATTTTCCCCGCGGCTGGGATCTTGGTACTGGCTTCGGCGACTATTGCAGGATCCGCCACTGCTTTCTCAAGGCGCTCGACAGCGATGCGAGCAGGGTCAAGTGCAGCGATCTCAGCTGCCTCAGGAGAGGATGGAGAATTAGAGCCAGACGCCATCACGGCTGAGAGGTGAGGGATACTGGACGCCGTGTGCGGGTGCAGGATGACGGGGTTGAGGAAGTAGCACGGCCAAAGACAGAGAATGACGGTACGTTGTCCATTTTTCATCGGGGCTCCTTTTCCATCTCACATTCTAAACTGATGGGCTTTGCTTTGTCTATTTCTAAAGGCATGTTTGCTTGCTAGCCAAAACTTGCCACGTCACAGCTTCGGCAGCTCCGTACTTTTTCGGCTGCTGTTTGGTTGTGTGGCACGCCGAATTAAAAAGAGCTGACGCGCCGAACTTTTGTTCACGTTTTTTCGTCGAAGTTTTGGCGCTGATTTTTGCCGCCACAGTTTCGGCGCTGCCACAACGACAGCTTGGCATACTGTGGCCAGCAAGCGAACAGGCCCTAAGCCCAGCAATGGCGTGGAATGGGCTGCGCCTGAAAGCAAAACACGCCGCAGAGCCCGTTATCCCTCTCCCATCAGCAAGCCCAGAAAAGTTCCCACGGGAGCTGAAGCGGCTCTCCACGTGAACGGCTCGACCATTTTGACCCAATATGAGCACAGGTCAGCACGAGGTGAGATAGGATGTGTCAAAGCACATTACTGTACATGCCATGCTCAGACCAAGGTGCAAACTCATCGTCTCGACACAAGTATGATCTGTTTAGCATCGGCTCAGAATGTATGATGTCAAGCTCACGCAAATCATAACCCCTGCCGCTGGCCTTTATAATTGTTACAATAAACATTTTAGTCTAAAATGACCAAAATTGTTATTTTAACGACAACAACGTAAGAACGAATATATTACAAGTACTCTACCAAGGCACATACCTACAGAAAGGAAATCAACGGCAAGCAATTAACGTCGAGGCCGACCCAGCCCATGACGAGCTGAGAACGACGCTACCTAGCTAGCTCCCCAGGTACATACGCAATGCGAGAAGAAACTAGAAGCATCAACCGTGGGGCATTGTTCACCTAGTCCGATCGGAGCACGGCGATCGGATTCTGAGAGGAGACGACGAGTGCCGACGTGATAATCCTCGCATCCGCAGGCCAGCTCCTACGCGCGCGCGCGCGTTCTTCACGTACGCCGCTTAGTCTTACGGGCATAGCATGCATTCCAGCAACGAGGCCGAATCAGCGGGCTCGGCTAAGCTGCTGGTCGTGCCGCGCCAGCAGAACGGAGCGCGCCGCGACCCACGGCGACGTCGACCTGAGCAAAATTCTTTGGGATTCGCCCGCGTAGAAACGGCCAACGAGAAAACTCTTCTTCAGGACCGACGGAGCGAGTGAACAGCCTGAAAGCTCGGCGGCGGCGGCGCGCGGAGAAAGAGTGGCGGAGACCAGCGGGAAGCAAGGTCGAGGAGATAGGTGCTGATCTTGGTCGGGATAGCGCATGAGCGGTCTTTGATAAAAGGCGCTTAATTCACCCACCGCCGTGCAGGTTTAGCAACGTGTGGATAATTAGGACGTCATGGACTACTGTTCGGATAGTTAGTAGATAATATCTGTCCCGTTTTTCATCCGTAAAATAGCGCGTAGATATTTGGTTGATCAAACCAGCAGTGTAAACATCCGAGGGGCATCCAAGTAGTGCAGTACATTACTGGCATTGCACGGAGGATCAATTAGCTAGGCATTGTCCACATGGGCATGTCCGCATGGGTGCTTCAAACCAGTGTAACCAAAGTCGTGCCTGTGCGCCGTGCATGCAGTTTTACGGCCCCAGCGCAGTGAGTCCGGACTCACTGGGCTGGTCTACGTGCGGCGCCAAAACATGCCGCGCCACGGCGGCGCGCCCGACGCACAGAGCGGGACGAACACGTCACGGCCTACGGCGCCGACTGCTTGCACAAGAATCGCTCGCGTATACTTCCACGCACAAAAAGAAAAGGCTTCTCTAGGACCGCCTGAGCCGGAAGGCTCGACGCACTCACGGCGGCAGGGAAGAAGATCGGTGGCCGAGACCGCGCTCGGAGAGATGGCAAGAGGCTCTGGTCTTGGTGGGGGGAATCGTGGTCGGGATAGCGCACGAATGGTCTCCGGCAAAAGGCGCTTCATCGCCCCGGTCTACCGGGCGAGAACGAGTTTCGGCGAGGCATCTGGGTCGTCCGACGTGTAAATGCCGGGTGTGTGTCCTCTCCGGCTGGCCGCGTCCCGCTCCCGATTCTCGGCCCACACCCCGAACGCTGCGGCAACCGATCAGTAGGGTCACGAATCACGATGCAACGTAGTGCTTGTGTTTGATTTTGGGTTCGTGTGTGATTTTGCATGACGATTGGCCGACGTGATAATATTCGTGGTGTTTTTTTTGTATTTTCATGATGGTTTAAGCACACCGAAAATTTTTACTCCAGAATCGAACAACAGATAGACTGCAACTTCACCAGTGGCCGAACCAATTTTCTATCAATTGCTACCGAAATTTGGAAACTGCGCACCACCTCCTGTTTGAATGCTCGTTCGTCAGCGGGGGAAAACACTTAGCTGGAGTTATTGCGGCTGACAGCAAGTAGTCTTTTTTGTACCTCTTCAGTCAGCAACCGCAACAAGCTGACTTATAAATACTCTTCCTGTAAATTTATTTTCTATCTCCTTATCATATAATGCCGGAGAATTTTCTGGATCTTTCGAAAAAAATGCACACAGGAAAAATTCATTTTCTGGTAGTGACCTGACTTTGTCACCGGTTAATAAGAAAATGTTGGTCACAAAAATACTTTCTGAGTCAAGAGTGATTTTTTTCTCCAACTTTAATGCTTTCACGGCCGGTAAGTCAAAGAAGTTGTATTCAATGGTCACTAGGAAATTTGAAATTTTATTGATGAGATAAAGAGCCAGAAGTTTTTTGTTAGCGGCCAGGAAAGAATTTTCCCCACGAGATATTTGGATTTGAGTATTTGACGCTAATAACGAGCTGTCGGGTGCATGATGCCAGTGTTGGGGTTCTGCGAAGCTTTGTTGCGATTGGTTGAGCTGAACTGACCCGTACTTGGCTTACGCTTATCGGAGTCGAATCTGCGTGGCCGTAGCCAGCAGTGTCACCGCCACGGAAGATAACGGCGGAACTCGTCCCCGTCGCGTGATGGCCCCCCGTGCCCACCACCCACTCACCGCCGGTGCCCGCACCGCGGGGCGACGGACCCCTTCAAATCTCCCTGGAATTCCCACCACCCCGCCACTACTCGGCGCGTACTGTACCGGCCCCGCGAAGCCGTACCAGTAGACAGCAGGGAGGCAGCCGATCCCGCGCGCGCGATGTTGCGATCGGCGGTTTCGCGGCGGTCGTCGCAGCTCCGGCGGCTCCTGTCGTCGTCC
Source organism: Zoysia matrella (assembly GCA_001602295.1). NCBI lineage: Eukaryota > Viridiplantae > Streptophyta > Magnoliopsida > Poales > Poaceae > Zoysia > Zoysia matrella. The sequence goes on from BCLG01004240.1 coordinate 27,655, forward strand.
GCCGCCGCGGCGGGGGGCGTCCCCGTACCGGGGCCCTGCATCGTGTACAAGCGCGGGAACGACATCCTCAACGACCCCTGGTACAACAAGGTACTTAGGCCGCCGCCGCGCCACCCCCCCCCCCCCCCCTCTCCCGGGTCCCTGCGACCTGCAGCTCGAATGCGCGCGGTTTCATCAGCTCACCGCGGGCTTCCCGTCTCGATGGGCGCAGGACACGGCGTTCCCCCTGACGGAGCGCGACAGGCTCGGCCTCCGCGGCCTGCTCCCGCCGCGGGTCATGACCTTCAAGGAACAGTACGACCGTTTCAGTGAGTCGCCCGCGCCCCGTCTCTCCGCGCCGCGTGCTCACGTTCTGCCTGCCTGCGTGCCGAATGGTTTTGACGCGCGTGCGCTTGCTCTGTTGCAGTGAACTCGTTCAAGTCGCTGGAGAACAACACGCGGGACGAGCCGGATTCCATCGTCTCGCTGGCCAAGTGGAGGATCCTCAACAGGCTGCACGACCGGAACGAGACGTTGTACTACAGGGTTAGCTCCCGGCGTTCTCTGCCTTCATTTTTTTTGGGCTTTTACTTTGTTTACAGTGGCCTTGGGTCCTTGGCCTAAATTTTGTTTGAATTGTTATATGTATTGAAGCTATCTATTTTCGGCAGGTGCTGATCGACAATATCAAGGATTTCGCGCCGATCATATACACTCCAACTGTTGGGTTGGTCTGTGAAAACTACAGTGGTCTGTTCAGACGCCCCCGTGGGATGTATTTCAGTGCAAAGGATAAAGGGGAGATGATGTCCATGATTTACAACTGGCCTCAAGAGAATGTAAGACTAAAAATGTTACTTATAAACGAGTTGCCTTTTAAGTGGTTTCATAAGTTATTGACGGAAGCTGAGATTGTTGAGGTGTCAGTTCTATGATTAGATATGAAGTTAAACTGCAACATTTGCTGAATTGCCTCTGTGAGCCACTAAGCCAGTTCTGTCTGTATATGCATATGGATGGTAGTAGTTTTACAGAGCTCTATATGCTGCTTTATTTGTAATTTACCTTCAGCTAATGCTTAGAGGCAATGACACAGTAATTTACATTTAAATATATTGCTATCTTTCCATATTTAATTCTTTGTTAAGTCTTGCCTAATATCTTTCTCTAAGAGACCATAACATTACGCATAAGTTTTAGTTCTGCTTCTACTACATATATTCACGTGATGGGGTGATATTTGTTTTTTCAGGTTGACATGATAGTTGTGACTGATGGGAGTCGCATTCTAGGATTAGGAGATCTTGGAGTTCAGGGCATTGGTATACCTATCGGTAAACTTGATCTTTATGTGGCAGCTGCTGGTATTAACCCACAAAAGGTACGAAAAGTTCTACTTCCTTTCTTAAATAGAAAAGCATTAACTGCAACAGGCAACTAAAAACAAAAATTATACTTGACCGCCATAAGTGCTTTAAGCCTTGTTGCCTTTTTTCTGCTCTCTGAATACATCTATTTTTATAGGTTCTTCCAGTAATGCTTGACGTGGGAACTAATAATGAAAAACTTCTGGAGGACAAGCTATGTGAGTAAGATACTTTAAACAGAATATTTGAAACACTTGCGTAGTGAGCTGATTTTTTATAGCAAAGTTGAAAAATTCTTTAATTAAATTGAAACATAAGTGCTGCTTGTTTTCTATGAATAGATTCTTATTCGTTACTAATTGCTTACCTTAGATTTAGGACTGAGGCAGCCTAGGCTGGAAGGAGAAGAATACCTGTCAGTGATAGATGAATTCATGGAGGCAGTCCGTGCGCGCTGGCCCAAGGCAGTTGTGCAGGTATGTTTGCGTTATGTTTACGCTTTATCTGCTTGCTCAGTGATGTTCCGTTTCTGAAGTGACTGAATCACAGTTCGAAGATTTCCAAATGAAATGGGCTTTTGAGACTCTACAGAGGTATCGGTACCGATTTTGCATGTTTAATGATGATGTGCAGGTACTTTGATTTTCCAATGATTCTGATGTAATGGTGCCATAATATTTTTTTCGTTCCTCTTTTATCTTAGTGTTTGATGGACTCTTCGTATTCACAGGGCACTGCTGGAGTTGCTCTAGCTGGCTTACTTGGTGTTGTCAGAGCACAGGGTCGACCCCTTCATGATTTTAATAAGCAAAAGATAGTCGTTGTGGGAGCTGGAAGGTACTATCTGATATGCTTGACATGTCAATACAATTTCTTCCGTCTATTCTCATGACAATGTTCCTTGTCAAAAGTTTGGTTTATTCGTTCTAATTCATATTTAGAATTCAGTGCTGGGATAGGTGTGCTTAGCATGGCTAAACAGGAAATGTCAAGGATTTCTGGGGGAAGTGGCACCGAAGAAACCAATCAATTCTGGGTTCTGGACAAAGATGTAAGTTCATTTCACGCAATCAAATTCTTCAATTTTTCTGCCTTCTACACAAGGTGTTTTTTGTTGTATATGTTTAATGGGATATATATGACTATTAGGCTTGTAGCTTATGCTTTTCTTTGTCTGGGTCATGCAGGGCCTTATCACATTAGATCGGAAGGGCCTGGATCCTGCTGTGGCACCTTTTGCCAGAGGCCATGGTCCTGATGAGGTTAAAGACCTAAATGAGGGGGCTAAACTTGTTGAAGTGGTAAGCTCACTTTGATACTCGACAATCATTTTTTCAGTAACTCAGTTTGTTGGGACTAAATGCTCCGTTGTTGTTCGAGAGTATTTCCATCGCTCCTGTGCTTGGACTAATTCAGTGTGATACCAATCATCAGGTCAAGAAAGTTAAGCCTCATGTGCTTTTAGGACTATCTGGTGTTGGTGGCATATTTAACGAGGAGGTAAGCATATAAACATTCCATAGCGTAGCTATAAATATCATGGTCTATGTTCATTTATGCTTCTTCCTCCATTTATTACTCCTGATTTGACATTCTTCAGTCCTGTTGCTTGTTGGTAGTGTAGTACTGAAGAATCCTTTTATATTTAGTGAAAGACTGATCTAGTTTTTTCTGGGTCTATTAACATTCCCACTACCAATAACTTGACACACATATTCATCCCTGTGATAACTGTGATTGATTGCACAAGTTGTGGGCTTATGAGTTAAAAACTACTCCAATAACTTCCATTTTAACTTCATGATTGTCATGAATATGCCCAATCGGGCACTTTTACAGATCATATTTCTTTTGTTAGATTGATCGATTATGATTTGTGAATTATCTATCTACAACGGCAATTTCAGGAATGTACTTTCTCATAAATTGTTTCATCAAAGCCTGATTAGTGAGGGCACTATCATTCGTAAGGGCCAAAAAATATCGAGATCTTGGTTTCCTGGGGATTGTTTTTCGGTGTTGTTGGTGGTGTGGTTGTACCTGGGAGTTTATCCCTTTTTTCCTTAATGAAATGCAAGTTTTCCGTGTTTTTGAGAACAAAAAGTATATCAAGATCTTTGTGTCAGTTTCAGAGTTGTGGAATAGAAAACAATAGAGTTATTTACTGTGTACCAGCTTCCTCTAGTGTTGGCTTCTTCTGATATTGTCCCAAAGTTGCTTGATCAGTATGTTAGGAGTCATCACCACGGTCGAGAAGTATAGCATTTCTTTTCATCTTCTATCAGTTTCTTAATGCCATTCCATGATTGTACACACTTATGAAAATATGGAGTATCAAAATCTTATCCTTGTTGACAAATGAGTGTCAACTGTCAAGTGCTAACTCTATATCTTACCAGGTTCTCAAGGCGATGAAAGAATCTGAGTCCCCGTGCCCTGCAATTTTTGCAATGTCCAACCCAACCACTAAAGGTTTTCCTCTACAGACAACTTTGAAGATACACAATGATGAAATGCTAAGTTTGGTGTCTTCTTATTACAGCTGAATGTACTCCTCAAGACGTGTTCAAGCACGTTGGAGAGAATGCGATATTTGCCAGTGGAAGCCCTTTCAGTGATGTTTCTCTAGGTAGGTTCTGCCTATTATCTTTTAAATTGTCTGTTAACTACTCTCTTTTAAAATATCACTAATGCTAATCTGGGTTTGTCAGAAAATGATAAGAAAGGTTATGCTAACCAAGCAAACAACATGTATCTATTTCCTGGGTATGGAAAATTCAATGTCTATCTTTCACCTTGTATAATCTTTGGTTTTTGCGTTTCACTAATAGAAGTCTGTTCTAAATTCAGAGTTGGTTTAGGTGCCCTTCTTTCAGGTGCTCGGCAAATTTCAGATGAAATGCTTCAAGCAGCTGCCGAGAGGTAAGTTTACATGGTACATTTAATGTATGGTTGACCGACTGAATACAAGCATGCTGCTTTCAGTAAGTTCATTTGATTAAGACAGTAACTAACTTTGCTCTTTTTCTTTAAGTACCCTAAGTTTTTTTTTTTACTAGAACTACCCTAAGTTGATTCGAACTACGAGTAAATAAAACACCTTTCAAAAATATTAATACAAAATAAAACACCTTTCAAAAATATTAATACAAAATAAAACACCTTTCAAAAATATTAATACAGTCGCATGGATAGTAAATGCGTGAATGTGATGGACTAAAAAATCTGCGTTCATTCCGTACTTTTCTAGTAACTCTTTCTAAATAGAACAGGGAAGCCATACGATTGCTGAGCTTTTCAAACACAAAGTTAAACATAAAAGATTATTTAATGGCTCCTGCATGTATGTGCCTTTCTCTGATACTATTTTGCTAATGATCTACTTATCGTTGCAATGCAGCCTGGCGTCCTACATTACAGATGATGAGATTAAAAAGGGAATCCTCTTCCCTTCGGTCTCCAGGTTTGTTCTGCATTCAACACACATTGATAAAAAAAAACTTATATTCCATTACTTTTTATGAAAGTCTTATATTCCGTTTATTACGATGAGCCACTAACATCCAAAAACCCAAAAAACATTACAGTATCAGGCCTATCACCGCACGTGTCGGCGCTGCAGTCCTCCGTACTGCTGTTGCTGAAGATCTTGCCGAGGGCACCGCTAACATGGGTCCCAAGGAGCTCAGCAGCATGTCAGAGGTATTACACGCAAATAAGGCCACGATATTCTTATGTTTCTAGGACCTAAACCAGTATCTGAAATAACATTTTTCATGTGTTAACAGTCGGAAACAGTGGATTACGTTGCTCGGAAGATGTGGTACCCTATTTACAGCCCCCTTGTAAGCAACAAATGAGTTCGACATCCGTGAGGCGGCACGAAGCAAGCTGATGTGCCGGAGGTTTCACTTGAAGAAGCGTGCTACTTTAATTTAATCATTTTAATTCTTGTGAATGTTCCTACTTTTTATGAAATCATTTTAATGTTTCAATTGAAGAAATTTGCTATCCACACGTGGTTTTTGTCACTGGAGAATGCTCAATTTTGAGATTTCAAGAGCTCCATTTGTCATTGATTGATGGCAGTACATGCAATGAACCTGAGCATTGTCCTGAAGTCATTCATACTTGCACTTTCAGAAGCGAGATCACACAACTATTGCAACAACAAAAAATATTCCATTCATCAAAGTAAGTTGATGGAACAATATTACAAGGAACTTGCTAGTCATTTTCAAAGTTTTTCCATCTATCTACCACGGGCTTTTGTGTTGCTTCCTCCAGCGTTTCGCCGTGCACAGCAGCCGACGAAGTACACGAACGACTGGCCACAGAAACGCAGAGACAATTAGGAGCCGCAACGCTATCAGGGTTTGCGTACAATTTCACGACGGCAGGGCTTACCAGAATAACGAACAATATCACGTTGAAGATAGCAACCACTCGCCACTCTTCCTTCATGTACTGTGCAACCCCAGCTCTGGAACCAAAAAGGTTGGAATGAGAATTGGCATTCCAAAATGGTGCGGACGTTTCAAAGCCAGGAGTGAGATCCCAAGAAGCTTACTTGCAAGAATTACAGTCGTAGCACCTAACAGAGCGTACGTTTTTGTACAATTTGCAGTCGACGTTGCTGCTAACTGGATGATAGCTCAGATCAAAATAGGTGGCATTCACAGCAGGGTAACCGCACCTGACAATAAGAGAAATGGTGGTATACCATGTTTACTTATACAGGAGCAGGCTTTATATATTCGCTATGAAACGTTCAGGTGCATACTCTGTCGGTGGACGGCAGCAACCAGACTCCATGGGAGTGAGGTCTGCAAGCTTGTATTGTTTCATAGACTGCATGAAGTTGGATACATGTTAGATCACCATAGCAGTGCTATCAAATGGAGCAGCTCCAAGGCAGAAAATGAGGTGTCAGAAGATGACCTTATATTTTTTTGACAGATTATTGCAATCATCTGACTTCACCAGGCAACTTCTAAGGCGAGTCCATTTGGCCGTGTCATTGAGCTACAGTTCAAAAAGAAGTAACTTCAGTGTTACTAAGCAATGTCCCAGAACACTGGAACATTTACATGAATTGCATAGGAAGAAACAAAATTTGTTCCAGCAAAGAGACAGGACACGCCTGTTTGACAAACCAGGAGCTGTAATCCTGCAGACGATACTCTTTATATCTACAATAAGCAACAGAAGTCATTCAGTTAATTTGCACACTCTATGACTGGAATTTTCTTCCAATACTTCTGTGGGTTGCTACTGGGAGTCACATACCTAGCTCCTGGAACAACATGACCTTTTCCAGTATTTGTTATGATAAACCTGCAGCAGTAAATTAGGAGCAAGACAGAGTTAACCAAAAACACAACTAGTTTCTGAGGACAGCTGATAATTAACCCCAAAGCGGTGGACTATGATTCAATGGCATCACCTAACCAGCGTGCCCTCCAGAAAATTTTCAAACGAAAGTTACATCATGGTAATCATCAACTTAAAGGGCTGTGTCATCACAAATTAATCAAAGGAACTTACGCAAGCACCGTGAACACCATGATGGCCACCAAGACAGCAAACAGCATGATTAGGTACTGACACCCACATGTCAAGGAAGCAGATAACTCCAAAAGCACCCGGAAAAGGCAACAACGACTATCAACACTCATGTGAATGCCACTACTACTTTATATTGTTCCAGCTGCTGGAACAATCCAGCTTCACGAGAAAGATAAGGATACTGTCCAGAGCAAGCACGAGATGTTCTTCCAGGCACCAAGGAATCCCACCAGAGACCTGCAGCGTAGATCGACAGTGTGAGACAGCTTAAAGGGGACCAAGTTATCAACATGCTGGATACGCAATCAGCCACGTACATGAGGAAAATCACCCCTCCAAGACCCATGACAGGGATAGTCAAGGACCGTCTGCACTCGTCGTTGTGGGTGCTCATCCAGAACCCGAAACCCACCACCAGTAGTGCCAGTATCTATTCAAAAGAAAGCGATTTGAAAGCAGCGTAAAGTGATTCCTGATCATTATCTCTTCCCTAGGTTCGTGATAACTTGATAAATTTAAGAAATTAAGAAGAATGGTCTAGGCCGAGAACCCATCAGCCATGAGTAATCAGGAAGCAACATAGGTCGAAAAAGCACGCGCTCCAGCAAATCATCCAAGCAATTCTTCCTCGGAACCAAATCGGAAACTCCAAATGCGACGCACACAGTCAGCCGCGTTGCAGCTCCAGCAAGGCTATTCAATACTAACCAGCACAGCGCGGCCGCAAAACCAAGCGATGAACACCAACATGCAGGGGGTTTCCCAGCGGCAAACGGGAAGCAGAACTTAGCGGCGCGAGCGGAAGCAGACAAAACAACAACGCGGGCACGGGACAAATCATCCAGATCAAATGGCAAGCAAAGGCATGGCAAGATGACGCGCGGTTGCTGAACCCAGGTAACGCAAGCGAAGCGAATTAAGCAAGACGGTTTCTTGGATTCGAGGGTGGTGAAGAGAAGGGGAAGGAGTGGGATGAGCCGGCCGCGACTGACCATGGTGAAGAAGTTGATCCACCTGATGACGAACGCGCTGGCGCTGCCCATCTCCGTCCCTCCCACCGGAACCTGCTGGAGAAGGGGAAGGAGCGGGATCTGGCGTGGCCGCAGCGGCGGGGGCGCCGGAGACGGCGGTCGGGTGGAGGTGGGCTAGGAAGCGGGAGTGGCCGAGTGGCGCCTGTGTCCTGTCTCCTGTGTGCGAGCGCTGAGTGCGGAGTGCGGTGGCTCAATTGTTTTTTTTTTTTGTGCCAGGTTAAAGACAACGGTCGCGGCAGGCCAGCTCGGCACGGGCACGGGCACGGATTGGGAGAGCGGACAGCGGCGAAGGTGACACGCGGGGCCTGGATGTCTTGGTCCCAGCTGTCGGTGGGGGTAGGGTGGCTGCGAAGACGCTTGGTGCTGCTGCGGGTGGCGGCGGTGATCGCTGCTTGCCGTGGACCGTGGTCCGGCTCGGGTGGGTGCCGGATACGGCGGCGGGCCAAAAAGGCGTGCGTTTGAACGCTGGAGGGCGCGGCGCCGTTAGTCCCTTTCTTTCTCGTGCGCCGCGGCGGGGGTGCGTGACGAGCACGAGCACTAAAGCGGATTTTGTAAGCTCAGTACTCCCTCTATCAAAAACAAAAACTGTTTTTTTATATTTTTAAACATACTCTCTCTGTTCTTTAATTGATGTTGATTTTTAAATTTAACTTTCACCGTTCATTTTATTCAATTTTTTTGATAAATTTTATATATTTTGATATAATTTGATTTATGATTAGAGTTATTTGAATCACAACTTAAAATTTTACACATTTGACTATTTTTTTTAATAAGACGGATAATTAAAGTTGAATTTAAAATTTAACGATAACATCAATTAAAAAATAGAGCGAGTATATCTTTACCATTCGTCTTATTAAAAAAATTTATAAAAATATTATTTATTTTATTATGAAATGATTCGTTATTCAAAGTACTTTAACATTGTCTTGCTTATTTTTTTATTTTCGTAAATTTTTTAAATAAGACAAATAGTTAAACGTCGATTTTAAAAAGTCAAAAATGTTACTTACTGTGACATAAAGAAAGTATTAAATCGACGAATGAACGAATGAAATAAATTTTATATACTTTTAAAACAAATAAATTTCACGTATAAAGCCACGCATCAATCACATGCATACATACAACTTTATTACATCTTTTACCGCATCAGCACGCTGCCTTTTACCACACGAACACGCTGCCTGGCCTATCGGTCGATGGCGCACTGTTCGACGCCTCGAAGGTCCCGCGCGCGTGTTTCCTTCTTTATTTGGAAAGCCAAATCGAGCAGGTTTTGCCTCTGCGTTCTCAGTTGGTGGCCGATCGGTGCGGTCACCGCTTCCACGCACGGTGGTGCTGCACGGAACCATGCGAGTTGTGACTTGCGACCGCCGGCAGCCCAGCACCATGCACCACCATCGTTTTAGTCGTTACCATCGCTCGCAAACAGTGCCAATAACACACACATGTTTGCGACCGTTTGACGAGACCAGGCAAGGTTAAATTTACCGCACGGTTCCAGGGTTTTTGTGAAAGCAAATAAAACCACTACAAATTCAAAAAATAAAATTTGGTGAGAACACTACAGTTTCAATTTATTGAACGGTTTCATTATTTTGAAATTTCAAATTTTGAAACCAATCGTTTCATCGATTTAGCTCTCGGTTTTACTGTTTCATCGATAAATTTTACTAGTTTATTTTTTTTTGAAAATTTTCTATTTTCATTTTTTAAAAACTGAGTTATCAGTGTCATCAAAAATCATGATTTTCAAACGGTTTGAATAGTTTTTCAAACCATGAGACCAGGGAGGCAAATTAATGTTGCCGTTGACTACAAACATCACTTTGATAATTTGTTTTATTCAAAAAATTATAATAAATTTTAAATATTTTGTTATAATTTACTTTATCATCAAAGTTGTTTGAATTACAATTTTAATTTTTTAATTTTGAATTAATTTTTTGAATAAAATAAATGGTTAATGGCAATATCAATTTGAGAATGAAGAGAGTAATTTTTTTAAAAAAAAGAAAATGGTACTCACTACGTAAATCACCGTAGGGTCCAACCTCCAAAGTACTCGTACGAAGTTGGAGTAGAAAGCTGAACTCCCTCCGTTCTTTAATTGATATCGCTGTTAACTTTTTAATTTAACTTTAATCATTTATTTTATTTAAAAATTTTGTTCAAATGTGTAAAATTTTAAGTTATAATTCAAATAACTCTAATCATAAATCAAATTATATCAAAATATATAAAATTTATCAATTTTTTTTAATAAAACAAATAGTCAAAATTGAATTTAAAAGTCAACGGACATCGATTAAAGAACGGAGAGAGTATATGAAAGTAAGAACGAGTGCCACCACCACCTAAAATCCACTCGTCTAATACACTAATCTCAGAGTCGCAGATTAGGGGTGAAACAGGAAGGATAAGTAGGTCACATTACAGTTTCTGAAATTGGACTAGTCACGATTTGAACATTCTCAATTTCACCTTATCATGCTGCCATTTCTCGTTGCGACTTTTAGGACCTGTTTGGATTCCTCGTCAAATTGAAACAATTTCTAGCAGCCAGCCCATTTGATTGAGACATGTAACTAAATTGTTGATTCAGTCCATTTTCGTTTATTAAGGCATAAGGTATAGGCCAAATAGCTAGGCATCTTATACCCCGTTTTTAACATAGGAATTTCACATGAACGCAGAAACAAAAAATTTTCTTCCACTCCAAATGAGACCTTAGCCATCTTCTACCTCATCCTCATTCCTCAGCTCAGGAGTCAGGTGCAAACTGGGCGAGGAATTGAGTCGCTTGAGTGCTCCATGGCGGCCCAGAACGAAGGATAAAGGAGCTCTGACCAGGTGCAAAAAAGAACAGGAAAGAAATTCATGCAAGTCATGTTTGTCTTTCTACATGGCTAGCAGTGAAAAAAGACATGTTTAAATTGTATAATAGTAATAGTTTTAGAATATTAAAAGTAGAAGTTAAGTTTGACTAAATTTATAGATAAAGTTATACATTGACATAAAACAAGTGTTATGAAATTTTAAAATGAGAGAGTTTGATTTTGACCAACTTGACAACACTTATTCTAAGATGCAAGAGTAAAACTATAAAGGAAAATACTCTCTGCGTTCACTTTTATTTATCATTTTAGTTTCAAAATTTATTCTTTGCTATTCTCACTTTCTAATATATACTTTCTTCCTAATACACTATTCTCTTTTTCCCAACACACTTTTCTCTTCTTAATACTTTTATTAATTCTTATGCTTGAAGTGAGTACCTTTGTTTGGTGCAGACTTTTAACAGCTAAATATATGAGACATGGAGATTTCTTTAGCTCGAAACCAAACAATGGCTCTCAGTTTTGGAGGGGACTGCACAAAGTTAAGCACCTGTTCAAATGGGGAGCGGTTCATAAGATTGGGGATGGAAGGATGACAAGGTTTTGGCAGGATGTCTGGCCAGGTGATACTCCACTCAGAATTCAATAACCTCCGCTCTATGCTATATGTGAGAACCCGAATAGCCTGGTAGTTGACCACAGGGAGGAGAGTTGGTACATAAGTTTTAGAATAATGTTAGGGGAGCAAGAGACAGAAGAATGGAATGATCTTGAGAACAGACTGCAGGCAGTTATCTTGGCAGAAGCTTGTGATAGAGTTGAATAGGCCTTGGAGAACAACAGAACTTTTTCCACCAGTTCTCTGTACCTCTTTCGCAAAAACAGTGGGATATCTAGTCAAATAGCTCTGCAGATTTGGAAGTGCCCCATACCTCTCAAAATAAAGATCTTTCTCTGGCAGGCTCTCCAAAACCGTTTACAGACTAAAATGCAGCTTCATGCGCAAGCGTGGAGGGGGGGG
>BCLG01004241.1:8113-30872 GCA_001602295.1 Zoysia matrella
AGGCTGGATGCGGCTAGCGGGAACGGCGCGCGGGAGACCGGAGAACGTCGGCGCGTGAGAAGGCTCGGAGATCGAGGCGCCGCAGGAATCCAATCGGCGGCGCGTGGAGCGAGGTGGAGCAAGAGAGCGGCGCGGTGACGGTTACCAGATTTCTGGAGAAAGAAAGGGAAAAAGGAAAGGAGAAAGGGGATAAGAATGGGAGAGGGTTTTTATAGCAGGGTAAAAATGGGGTAGGGTTAGGAATTAATTCGAAATATTAATTGAAAAATGTGAAATAATTAAGGTTGAAGAAAATAATTAGAGAAGATATATTTAGAGATCTAAAAATTAATTAGGAGATTCTAGAAAATAATTTTAGCCCCAACGTAAAATACATGGACTAAATTATTTCGGCACCAGAACAATTTAGAAAAAAAAGGATTTTGAATTTAGACGGGACGAAGTTCGGAACAATTGATTTTTGAACAGAACGAAAATTGGGACAGATAATTTAATCGGAACCGAATTTGGGAAATTCACCGCTTTATTAATTCGAAATATTACGGGATGTTACAGATGACTTAAAGTGTACAGCATATTGCAAATGGCACAATTAATATTCTCATGCCACTAATAATTGCAATGTTTTACATCAATAGGTCCAATCGGCCATTAATAAAGGACGATTGAGTTTTAAAGAGATACAAGTTTGACAAGCACCCGTTCTGCGTCAACAAACTTAGATATCAACTCCAAAGTGTTGATTCTGCCAGATTAGGCCGATACAACTAAAAGGAAAAAATGTTATCATAGGGGATGAAAGGCCTCTTCCTTTGAACAATGGGACTGTTTCGAGAAAAGTGGCACTAGAGAAGTCTCCCGATGGTAGAGAGTCTATTAAATTAACTATTAGAGGCTCGGATTCTTGGGGCCACCTGCCAAAGCCCAAAATGATAAAACCAAAAAATCTTGAAGTGGGCAAATGGAAAGTGAACCAATACAAAGTCATGGATAGGAAGATAGGGCCTAAGTGCATGTTTGATCGACTTATGGCCAAATACAAAAACCAAAAGATTGATTCAAGCAATAGGTTAATAAAGCAGTCAAGGTCATCTCATAAGGAAGAAGTCAGGAACCCACCTAGAGAGAATATGAGGCAAAATATGAGTGCTCATGTCCCGGTTCGACATCATGGATTTGGAATGCCACCACCATGCACCCTCCTATGCATTGCCCACCATTCCCAATGTGGAATTCTCATATGGGTCCATGGATGCCTATGTCACCAATGCCTTTTCCACAATTTCATCCGGGATGGGTGCACCAAAGGAGAGTATTTTCGAGAGGCTCTCTTGTTCTATTCATAGCTGATTGGGACCACAATCAGTTGATCATAGAAGGAAGGTTCCAGTGTTTCCAGAAAGATCTGGTTCACCTCTTAAGCAAGAGTGGTGTGTCAAGAATAAAGAGGAGAGAGAAAAACATGCTTTCAGGACATCAGGGGATGAAAAGATCACATCTGGAGGTGTCTTTAAAATTGGCACTACCGATGTCAAAATGGGTGATATGTTTAATGAACCGATTGTGATAAGTGATTCGGTTAATGTGTCCAAAGATGGGTGTGTCGACCAAAATATCCCAGCACTCCAAGACCATGAAGCTAGTGGTAGTAAGAGCTTCTCAAGGTATACACAACTAAGATGGTGCCCCTACGGCTTAACTCACACTCAAAAGAGAAAGCTACAAAGGTTATGCCTTCACGAGATAAGAGAACAAGATGCAGAAAAAATGAGGGATGATATATTGAGATTAAACCAGTGGTCCCTCAAAATAAGTAATGGAGAGCTAAGGAAGGAACTAATTTTTTGGAAAACCGAAGGCCCTATCTTTGGAATGAAAGGCTTCGATTCCACCAAAACCAGAAGTTCTGGTCTCAAAGCTGGAGGTTCCAATTTCTGCAAATGTGGCACCAATCGAGGATTCTATTGGTTTTTCTTCTGCAGGGGATTGACATGTCGGAGTTTCATGATGATGACCTTCTGGACTACGAGGCGACACCGCCTCGAGAAGGTATGGATATTAATACTATTTGCTTATCCCTTTCAGATTAGTCTTTAGTAGTAGAAGAAGAAGTCATTGGACAATTTGATTTTGGGTCTAAGAATGCTGTCTTTGAAAAGCCAAAAATTGAATAACCATTTGAAACCTCTTTATGTGAAAGGTCACATCAATAGTACTCTGATTTCTCGCATGCTTGTCGATGGAGTGCCATTATTAACCTAATGCCATATTCTTTGTTTAAGAAGCTGGGTAAAGCCAATGACGAGCTCATTCGAACCATCATGACTTTGAACGGTGTAGGAGAAGGAGATCCTATTGAGGTTAAAGGGGCCACTTCTATGGAGCTCACTGTTGGGAGTAAGACTATGGCAACTGATTTCTTTGTCTCTGAAGTACAAGAAAGTTATAGCTTGATTTTGGGGTGTGGTTGGATTCACGCTAACAAATATGTTCCTTCTACTTTGCATCAATTCTTGACACAACGGATTAATGATGATGTGGAGGTTGTTCATGCGGATGTATCGGCTTGTGTTGCTATAGCTGATTCATGCTCGTTACCATATGACAATGTAAGTGCTTGATAGATTTGGACTTGATAGATTATGATTTTTTAGCGTTTCTAGAGAGGTTTTGTACCCGTCAATGTAAAACTGATGGAGAATCGGGTTAATCATATCCTGTGATTAGATGGAGTCCAATTAAGATTGGTTGCAAAAGAGAATGAAGCACTATCGGTCCAACAAGAACGATTTGTGTGAAACAATATAAGAAATAGAGGATATAGATAAGTTAGGTCAAGGATTTACATCGGTCGATCCTTTAGAAGAGGTCAATCTTGGTGATGATGTTAACTGAAGACCGAAGTTTATAAATAAAAATTTGAAAGCCGATTATAAAATGAAATTAATCAAGTTTTTAAGAGAATATATGAACTGTTTTGCATGGTCTTATAATGAAATGCTCGGATTGAGTTGTGAACTTGTTGAACATCAGCTTCCTATTAAATCTAGTTTTAGACCTTTCAAGTAGCTGAAGGGAAGCTTTAATCTAGATATGTATGATCAGATTAAAGAAGTTAACTGATTACTTTATGCAAATTTTATAAGCCTTGCAGGTATGCGGAGTGGATCTCCAACATTGTGCCCGTTGAGAAGAAAAATACAGGTAAGATAAGAGTTCAATTGATTTTAGAAATTTAACTAGAACTATTCCTAAAGATGAATATCCTATGCCTATAGTTGATATGTTGATTAATAATGGTTATGGCCACAGAGTAATTAGTTTCCTTGATGGAAATGCGGGTTACAATAAAATCTTTGAGGCCGAAGATGATATGTCTAAAACTGTTTTTAGATGTCCCAATTTAGTTGGTCTATTTGAGTGGGTTGTCATTTGGGCTGAATTATCTTTCATGATTTGCTAAGTGTTATCATGGAATCGGTTGCTTTAGATCCAAACTTGGCTGATTTGCGTCTTGCTTTAGATGGTATATGCTGCTTTGGTTTGAAGATGAACCCACTCAAATGCGCTTTTGGTGTATCGACTAGAAAGTTTTTAGACTTTATTATTCATGAGAATGACATAGAGATAGATTCTAAGAACACAGAAGCAATCAAAAAGGTGCAAGCACCCACATGTAAGAAAGATTTACAAATATTCTTGGGTAAAGTGAATTACTAGAGGAGATTCATCTTCAACCTATCAAAGAAGATCAATGCCTTCACTCCTATTCTTCTATTCAAGAATGAAGCCAAATATACTTGGGGGGCAAAACAGCAAGAAGCCTTTGATATGATCAAGACATATTTATCCTCACCACCAGTCCTTAGAGCACCTAGGGGTGGAGCTCCTTTTTGTCTTTACATTGTGGTGGAGGATAATGTGATTGGTGCTTTTTTGACACAAAAGACTGAAGGAAAGGAGTATGTAATCACCTATGTGAGCCGAAGATTGGTAGATGCAGAAACAAGGTACACCTTTATTGAAAAACTATGTTTCTCTCTATATTATGCTTGCACTAAGTTGGGACATTATTTGTTATGTAGCACTTGCATGGTTGCTTGTCAAACCGATATCATTAAACACATATTACATAGACCAATATCTAGTGGAAGACTTGGTAAATAGGCATATGATTTAATTGAGTATAATTTGGCTTATGAATCTTTGAAATCCATGAATGGCTAAATTGTTGCAAATTTTATCGTTGAACATCGGGTTGATTTAGAGCATGACTTGGATGTTGGGTATGTGGCTTTTACTCCGTGGAAGTTATATTTTGATGGATAAGTTTGTAGAGAGACTAAAGGTGTCGGTGTGGTGTTGATTACCCCTCATAATGTGCCTTTCAAATTTGCAAACCAATTGGGATATATTTGCACTAAAAATCATGCTGAATATGAAGCATTATTATTTATCTTAGAGATGTAAGAATCCATGGGAGTAAAACATATACAACCTTTTGGTGATTCAATGTTAGTAGTGCAGTAAGTTGCTGAAAATTTTAAATGCATAGATGGATCATTGAATGCAATTGTGAATAAATGCTTAGATATTATTAGGAGTATGGATGAAATTCAAACACACCCGATCCGGTTCAGCAGGCATCAATTATAACATTAGCAATGGAAAGTTTTCAATAGTCAAAAAATCAATGATTGAATTACAAATAACCGAGTTTTTGGAAGAACTTGTAGTTCCTATTGGTGATTCCAGAAGTTCTGGTGTTTATGGGAAAGTTGGAAATTCGGCCATTGGGAATTTCGAGCATGATAAGGCCGAATTCTCCGGTTGGAGAGTTTCTATAGTAGAATATCTTCATGATCCGAGTTGGAGAGTTGATATGAAGGTTCAGCATTTAGCATTCAAATACATAAGGATTGATGATAACTTGTATCACCTAACGGGAGACGACTTTCTTTTGAAGTGTTTAGGTGATGATGAAGCCAAGGTGGCTATGGGAAAAATTCATGAAAATATTTGTGGTACACACCAATCAGCTCCGAAGATGAAGTTGTTATTATGGAGAGCTGGGTTCTATTGGCCTAGCATGATTGCCGATTGGTATCGCTACTAAAAAGGTGTGAAGAATGTCAAAAGTTTAGTAATGTCTAGCACCCGTTGCTATGATGAATCCCGTTATAAAGTCGTGGCCATTCCGAGGATAGAGATTGGATTTTGTGAGATAGATACATCCTCCATCTTCTAAGTGACATCGCTTCGTGTTAGTTGCAATGGACTACTTCACCAAGTGGACGGAAGCAGTTGCTTTTAAGAACATGATACACAAGGAGGTAATTATTTTCATCACTGAGCATATCATTCATTGATTCAGTATTCTGCAAACCTTAACCACGGACTAAGGTACTTCCTTTATCTTTGGCCAAGTTCATGAGTTTGCCGAATCTTATAGAATTAAGCTACTCAATTCATCCCATACTATGCTCTAGCCAATGGTCAGGCTAAGTCTAGCAATAAAACTTAGAATAAGCTTACCAAAAAAAAAGATAGAAGGTAATCCCAAGAGATAGCGTGAGGTCTTATCGGAGGTTTTGTAGGCTCAACGTATTTCCAAAGATAGAGCCACTAGGGTCACACCTTATGAGCTTGTGTATGAACAAGAGGTCATTTTGCCCGTTGAGGTAAATCTGGACGCTTTGAGATTGGCTAAGCAAAATGAGTTGTCATTAGTGAATATCATGTGTTGATGTTAGATAATATTGATGAAGTTAATGATAAACCCTTAAATACCAACAATGAGAAAGTATAGGCCAAAACATTTCAGGTGGGTGCATTTGGAAATCAATTCTGCCCATTTGTTCGAAAAGCAGCAGGTTTGGGAAGTTGTCTCCTAGTTAGGTTATAGAGTAGTGAGAATCATAGCAGGGAATGCATACATGATGGAAACCTTTCAAGGAGAGCGTTTGCCTCGAGCACTGATGGTCAATACTTGAGAACGTATTATCCTAGTGTATGGCAAGATGCTTGAAGAGATACAGCCAATATGATGAATATCGTTGCTAAGGTTATGATATGGCCGATGAGTCGAATGAAGCATCGCCATTAGACAACTTTTGTAATTAGGATGTTTTGTGACGCATTAACTTTACAAAAAAAATAGGGAGAGAGGCATATGTTGATACCCAAATTTTGCAAATAACGGATTGACCGGTATCTTACCAGAGTCTCCAGCGACACCCCTTCTGGAATTGAGGATTTATCCACCGGAGTGTCCGGACCAGAGGGTCCGAGACTACCCCTTCTGGAATCAAGTTTTCATCCACCAGGGTGAGCAGCACATTACCGGAGTGTCCGATGGCACTCCTTCTGGAATCAGGTTTTCATCTACTGGAGTGTCCGACGGCACCCCTTCTCAAACCTACTGGAGTATCCAGTACCAGAGTCTACAGTACCTGACTGGAGTGTCTGGTTTTTCGTAGTTTTAGTCAGAAATCAGATCTGATTTGTTACCATTTTGTTGGGATTCGACCCCGACGGGATAAGGCCATCCCACCACTATATATATAAAGAGGCCTAATGCTGATTAAGGAGGCACCCAATCCTCATTATCAAAGTACCTTACATATTTTTACCTCTCAAACCCTAGTTCTCTTGTTCTCTCATCCCAGCGGTGCGTGACGAGGATCTGGTTGGCAGTCCGAGTCCAGATCAACCCTACGAAGCTCTTGTCCACAAGGGGTCGCTCCCAGATTTGAGCAATCAGGTGCTATTATTATTTTGATCCTTGCGATCTTGTTGTTCCGCACACGGACGTGCGCGAGGTGTGTTGATCCGATCCGTTTTTCAGCATCAACAGGTTGTGATATGCGGACCTGATGGGGATGGAACTTTCCTGATCACCGCATATTCCATGCAGCTTTTATTTCCTCCTTCCTTGTCATCACTGAAAGCCACCGCCTCCTCTTCTTTCCTTGTTAGGTTTAGGCGATCCAGAATGTCCAAGATGTACTCATCCATCCCCATTGTGGTGCCCGTTAGGAATAATCATGAATTTGAGTTTGTTTTGAGTCATTTGATTAGTGTGTGCGTGTGTCATTAGCTGGTAGTTGCTCGGGCGGTTAGGCTGCAGGCGAAGTGTGAGGCTGCCACATACTTACGCATGGGGGTCATGCGGTTGAAGTGGCATATAGGAGATCGGCGAGGTGGCCAGGTCGTGCAGATGAGCAAACAGCTCACCCATGCATGTGTGCATCGTGCAGATCGGGAATGGACTGAAGAGGACAGGCATGCGCGAGAGACTCGGCCAGCAGCAGTGTTGTTTTGTGGCCTATAAACCACTATGTAAAGCTCCATTCCACAGTTGAGCAATATAGAGAGGAACCGTCGTGTATCATTGGAGGGGCGTTCGTCGCCTAGCGTCACCGACAAATATCTATATTCTCGTGTTCTTGTGATTGTTCGTCGATCCTGAGTTTCAACAATTGGTATAAAGAGCTTGTTCATTGTGGGATGTGTTCCCATTGCCGGAGATGTGCCGGTGCTGGCCGGGTCTTGGCATTGAAGTGGCATATAGGAGACAGGCGAGGTGGCCAGGTATAAGGATCAAAGACACTGAGAGGGGGTTGCATCGGTGGTCTAATGTAACTAACAATTTTTGCTACAAACTAGTCTAAGTGACTTGATCATGACAAAACCAACCTATGCAATTCTAAGTAGGCTAAGGCCCCCTAATATACTAGTGATAAAATAAAAGTAAGCAAGCAAGCATTAGCACGATAGCCACTAAGAGGAATCGTTTATTATCACACTACTTGCAATATAGTAAATGCGGAATGTAAAGAAGATAGGGATAGAAATGCTCAATGATTTTTACTCGAGATCTCAATAGGTTGGCACCTTCTCCTAATCCGTGTTGGACCAGTCTTGTCGGAGACTTATCCCTCTCGTTGTTCCCAAAATAGTACTCTCAAGGGTACGCTTCACTCCTAGAGTGCAGACACTGACATCTCCAACTGTCCTGGACAATACTCAAATCACAAGAGCAAGTCTCCAAAGCTTGAGCTCTCCCTCTTGGAGTTCTTTCAAGCGAGGATCCGTAACCGCTCACAAATTTAGCGTCGTCTTTCACAATCTCCTCGAAAGGTCAAACGCCGATTCCTAGCCAGTCTATGTGCCAAACCAAGAGTCACAAGCCAAGATCAGTCCTCTCAAGCCTCAAGCTCTGGAGCAAGTGTGCTCTCTTCTTGGTATCTCTTGTCCTCTCACAAGTTTCCTCTAGCTCTTCAGACCTCAGGCACACTCTTCACAACAGATTGTCTGGTGAACCGTTAAATTGTTCGGTAATTCTTTTTCACGTAGAACGGTGTAAATAACCTCTCTAGAATGCAGTCCATATGACACCAGACTGTCCGATGTATACCATCACCGGATTGTCTAGTGACTCTTCTCTTTTGGTTTCCTAAGACACCTTCACTGGACTTCATCTTCATACACACCGGATTGCCTGGTCTCTGACCATCAAACTGTCCGGTGACTCTATCTCTGCTAGCTTCAGAAAATATCTTCTCTATACCCTGATCTCCTTGCTCACAGAACTATCCGATGACTACATCTGAAGCTAAAATTTAGAGTCCTAGATCCCATCTTATCTTCAACTTCTTCCAATGTGCTTCTTCTGCCTCTCAAGTGCTTTCTGATATTATTAGAGCATTCATACCTTCTAGCATTTGTAAAACCCAAGAGAAAAAGGCTCGACCCCCTTAATAATACGGGCTTTCCTAGGAACTCTCTAGCTCATCCTTAGTCTTGATCCATCTTTAACCAAAACTCCTCTTTTAGGAATTGTCCTTACCATCCATCAAGGAAGCACATTATATTGATGTTGAGATAGATGCGAGTGGAACATACAACCATAAAGGTTACCTATAGTTTTCATTCAATCACCAAAATAATTCATAACTTTTAAGGTTCATAACGCCTCAATGATCATGAAGCTTACAATCTCCCCTTTTTTTTATGATTGCTATAAGGATCAAGGACACCGAAAAGTGAGGTTGAATTGGCGGACTCATGGAACTTATTTTCGCTACAAACTCAAACTATGAGACTTGATCAATAACGAGAACAACCTAAGCAATATTAGTAGGCTAAGACCCCCTAACAATGCTAGTCAGATGAAATAAACAACAAGCAAGTACTAGCACGATAGCCACCAAGGGGAACACAAAGCAATCTATAACTCTGCTCAACAAGTATGAAATACAAAAAGTAAAGAGAGAGTCAAGAGAAATGCTCAATGATTTTTTTTGAGGTCTCAGAAGATTGGCCTACCTTTAATCCTCATCGGACCACTCTTGTCGAGGTACCAGCCCCTTGCCACTGTTCCTAGAACGAAGCTCTCTAGGTTACGCTTCACTCCCGTAGTGAAATCACCGGTGCTCCCGGCTATAGCGAACAAACCCAGAGACAAGAGCAAGCCTTCAATGCTCGAGCACTCTCTTGGTGTTCTTTTCGAGGGGGGACCCATAACCACATACAAACTTGGCATCATCTTTCACAATCTCCTCAGAAGCTCGATCATTGACTCTTAGTCGATCTAGGCTATCAAACCAAGAGTAATAGGTAAAGATCACTCCTCTCAAAACCCTACAAACTCTAAAAGTGTATGAATGCTCCTATTCACACTCCTACTAGCACAAAAGACCTACAGTCTTGAGTTGTGCTATCTCCTTGGTGTTCCTTGGGCTTTCACAAGTTTGCTCCAGCAATTGAAACCTCAAGCACACTGAAAAACGTCCTCCTCCATGGTTTAAATAGGCTCCAAACTTAGAAACAACTGTTAGAATGTGATGTCATAAAGCTGTTTGCTTTATCCAGTCACCGAACGACCACCGACCTGTCCGAGGACTCCAAACATCGGCAGACCAGGGAAACTACCTCTTTAGAATCCACTCCATATGACAACGGACTATCCAGTGCCTACATAGACCGGACTATTCGGTGAGTATCACTTTTGGACACCTCTTCTGGATTTCGTCTTCAGGGACACCAGACTATCTGGTCACTGACCTATCGGACTGTCCAGTGACTTCTTCAGTTCGGCTTCAGAAAACATCTCTTCTGGACTTCAAACTCCTAGCTCACCAGACTGTACGGTGACCTCGCCGAACTATTCGGTGACTGCTTGTAAAGTTGAATCTGAGTCTTCATCTTGAACTTGACTTCAGCTTCAGCCACTTTGCTTCCTCTTCCATCTTAAGTGCTTTCCAAGGCAACTAAGAATTCATACTTCATAACACTTGTATGACCAGAGAACGAATGACTTTCCCCCTTTAATAGTACCGGTGATCCTATGAACTTTCTAGAAGTTCTTAACCTGATACTTCTTGTCTTGGGATCGTCTTGTCATCCATCAAAGAAGTCTACCATGTTGATGAAGAATTTGTGGGGTGGTACCTACAATCACATACATTATCTATGGTGTTCACTCAATCTGCAAAATCCATTCATACCTTTTAGGGGACTTCAGAGGTCATGAAGCTAACAATTGATGACAAACATAGTAGTCACAAACAAATACAAATGAGATGATATCCAAAGATAGAGAATGAAGTACATCTCAAGAATATCATGAAGGAAATGAAATGAAATGAAATGAATTACATAATCTTTGAAAAACTCATATTTACCTCTTACCTTTATGACTCCTCTTTCCTTGGGCATAGATTTCTCTCCCTTTGTCATCTATCACTTCCCTTGAATCTCTCGATTCGTACCTCTTCCCCTTGACATTGTTTGTGATGCTCGTACTTCTTCCCATTTGTCATTTATCACAGAAAAGATGGCATCAAGGAAGCAAGTAGAAAGTAGAGGTAGGGGCTAGGAAGACAAAGGTTATTGCAGTATAATATAATAAGGGACCATAATGCAAAAAAGAACCTTCAAAAGCACACAATACCACATGAGAGAAAATAATAGACAATAAATAACAGGGGTTAGTACAAAACCAAGTGTATCTTAATGAGCTAAAAGAAGAGAATGAAACACAAGCTCATCAAAAGTACACAAAGAGCCAAGAAATCCACCAAATAAGATCCATAAATCTAGTTACCCATCCACGGTCTCCCCCTAGATAGCTAGTACTCAAAATAATACAATCATACGTCTCACTCCCGACGCTCTAGACCTAAGGAAGGTCTAATCCTGTGCTGGTGCAGCTGAGAATTAGGTGTAGTGGTGTCGGACAGTGGCTGCTTCTCAGCTGTTAGCGCTGCTATTGCTGCCACATCAACTACTGGCTGCTCAGAATCATCAATTGCAGTCAATCCAGAAGACAACATTGGAGAGGGCTCTCAGAGCCTGACTGCTTGAACATTTGAAGCTAGCCTCTCTGGAGCGCAAGCTGCCTCCTCTGAAGTGTACCTGCCTCAACAAAGATAGTTGCCACAGATGAACTGTTTAGTTGCTCGGCGACGGTGGAAGCTAGCTGTGTCTGTGAAGCTGTAGATGGCGGTGGCTCTGTTAGAACTGATTCAGCAGTGGTAGCCTCAAAGGAAAATATTCTCAGTGCAAGAGGAGAACTACCAGCTGCTATCCCTGTCCCCATGACTGTCACTAGCACTCTAGGTTCAGCAGATACAAAGAGTGCAGACATGGAGAACGAGAAAATCGGAGACTGTGAAGCTGACAAAGAAACATTCAGTCCTCTGGTAGTCGCTGTTGTGGTGGCTGCTCCAAAAGGTACGGACGGTGATAGCGGAGCTGTGAGCAAATAACTATAAGCTAGCTATTGTCGCTGCTATAGTTATGTTGTGAGTGTTGCTACTGTAGAGTACTGAGGCTGTGGAGCAATCGTTGTAGCTGTGGAGGTAGGGAACCTGGAAGAGTCGTCTTTGGGAACTTGGGTAGGGGTGGCATCCCTAACCTCTGGCGGTATGAGGTCTGTCAGGATCATATACCCTAAGTATCTACGGTCCGAGCTTAGTCCAAAGGCCTAGCCACGGAAGACGGCCCATCACTCCGTGAGCCCAACTAGAATTCACGAATGACAAACCCCGCCAAGTCGTGAAGACTTGGTCCGAACATCTGAGGGTCGGACCTACCCGAAGACACGACCCGACCCGACCTCCTAAGGGTCGGGGTTACTCAAAGATATGGTCTGACCCCCGAGGGTCAGATTCGCCCGAAGACGGCCCAACCACCCAAGGGTCAGGGCCGCTCAACCACAAGGTGCGACCATACGAAGGTTGGGCAACCGCCTTACTTGTCCGACACGTGGGTCGAGCACTGCCGTTGGGCAACCGTCGCTCGACAAGAGCAGATATTCCTGACACTGTGCAGCAGGTACTGTGTACTGGAAAAGCCAATTCTGTCCACCCCGCGATGGACAAAGGACGGAGGCAAGGATGATGACAAGATGACCTAGCATTCAGAGGCTGTTAAGGAATAAACTTTGAGATGCTCGCGACCCCACCCGCTAGGGGGTCACTCAATTTGTAGGCTCCAAGCTATGTAACCTCGGTCCGGCCCCTATATAAGGGCACGCCGGGGACCTTTGTTGAACGGGTTCATAGAGTTCTCACGAGTACACATGAGTTCAACCAGACACGATACACACATGCCTTAGGGTTCTTGCTCGAGCAGGAACTCTACCGCCATTATAGCCCTCTCAAGCATATACAATTCATTTTCTCGCCCCTGGATGTAGGGTATTACGCCTTCGCAGTGGCCCAAACTAGGTTACTCTCTTGAGTCTTTCGTGGACTAGGCCACATCTACAAGAAAAGTGCACAAACCCCTCTCCAATTCTTAAATTTTACTGTGCCGACGATACAAAACATCGACAAGATCGTATATCCAAAACTGGAGGTCAGGTAGGAGATAACGGTAGCTATCTCAATATGTGAATGCTGTGATTGGTCAAAGAGCTCATAAGACCTCTTAGCTACCTCATTGTCTAGTCTCCTGTCCTCTATCAACTCTATATGAAGCATCATCCTCTCCTCAACCTGGAGGCGCTCAAGATGGATCCTCTCCTCGAACTCGATCTACTCGAGCCTGAGTCTCTCTTTGGATGCCTGAGTCATACTCCTCTGCATTGCCTGCTCTACCTGAATAGCATCAAACCTTGTGGATAGAGCAGGGTTGACTGTGGCCCGAGAAGTAGGATTCTCTGCCTGACCTGTAGCCTCAATATCCCACCCCTAGCTGTGGTCCCTCTAGAGCCTCAGTATCTAGCAAATCAAACTCCTCATAGGCTGTGGATTGCTCTACTCCTTGATTGCTCTCTGAAATAGATACTCGGAGCACCCTCGAGTTAGTAAACTTAGCTGGACGGAAGACTGTAGTAATATCAGGTAGTCCAAAGTACTCCTCCTCTATCATCACTCCAGCCCTCCTCAGAAGATGGCATATGTATGAAGTGAACGGTAGATGTCATGCTCCAATACCCTCATAGATCACATCATTCATCTATGCTAGTAGCAAGTCTATCATATCAAAAATCTCATGCCTCAATAAAAAGAAAAGCAGCCACTGATATAAAAAGATAGCTCGCTTATGGTAGCCAGCCCTTAAGGCAATAGTTTTGCCCAACAACCCCCCTCAAGACACGTGCCTCATGAGTAAGCTGCAGGGGGTGCGTTGAGTAATGCTCCTTATGTGATGGTGGGTAAGCAATACTTATCCTCTCATCGCCTGGCTCTGTCCCTCCAAAGGGTATGTAGGGTGGTTAGATCTCTGGGTAAGCCAGGGCTTGGATCCGTATCTTAGAAAATAGAAACTTGAAAGCTGATATGACATCAGATGTCTCCAAGCGATGTGGCTGCCCTCTGTACGTGAACCAGAACTGTGACCTATCAGGGGAGATCCACAGGGAAGCGTAGAAACTGTAACACTATGTCCTTGCTTTACCTCAGCTGATGGGTAATGAGCTCTACCAAACATGGTAACAAACTGATGTGCTCCTCCATGTCAGTCTAAGCTCCCCAGATCAGAGTCTCAAAGGTAGAATGCTTGTGAGCAGCAAACACTGAGCTCTTGACCTTCGTGCCAAAGAGGCAATGAAGTGCCTCATAGATTCTCCTCTGAAGCAGAGTCCAAAATTGACCATTGTTATCCTATCTCGCTGCAGAGTCCCAAGCTGTAAAGTTAACTCTCCTCTTAGCCTTCATGGCTAGGCCCTTTACCTGTAGAAGGTCAGTCTCCTCATAAAAAAATCTGGACATGGCCCGATGAGCTCTCTTGGCTCATGAAGTGCACATAGCACACAGCCCAGCTGAACTATGAGGGCACCTCTGTGACATCTGTGGTGAAACCTGCTGGCTCGCCTCCTCACTCTCCGCAGATCTCGATTGCCGTAAACAACTGGCAGGAGCTCTCCACGACTGACTAGCTGCAACTAGGGGTGTGGTCATCGTCCTCTGTCGGGTTGACCTTCCCAACTCCCCCTATCCCTCTGCATCAAGAATCCTCTGTGATCCAATACTCCTCTCGAGAGGTACATCCACATCCGCCACAGCAAGCACAAGATCCCACTGAGGATCTCCTATCCTTTGCCTCTTTTTCCTCTCAGACTTTGGCTGCTCAACTTCTTTTCCCTTACCCTTCTCCTCTGAAGTCAAACTTTGTCGATCCATACTGTCAACTATCAAGGTCAACTGCACTGAAAGAACCACTAACCAGCAGGCACTGCCAGGATAGGATCAAGGGCTTAGCCCTCAACCCATCCACTGAAACTCTGAACTAACAAACCTCCTCAGAAACACTGACCCAATCCTCTATCCACTGTCTCGCTGCCACTGCACCGCATAAGAATAGATATATAGGTGTAAACAACGTAGGTAAGAGACACATATAAAGAAACCTAGCGATGGAATAAAGATATATCACCAATCATATAAAGCAAAATGATCAATGGTAATATCGACAAATTAATGCCCCAATTTAACTAAATGACAATATAAGCAAATTGTGACACCAGCGACAGGGAGCCTCGATGCCATATCAAATTATGAAAATTGAACACAATATGTCACTGTGCAGGAAATATCAACTAATTACGTGAAATAGCAATAAAATAATGAACTTATATCTCAATATGCCAGTTTACCACAATTAATCAACTACAACGAAATGAGGGACATAAAGGATGAAATGGATAATAGTTTCAATACCGCGGGGAATGGAAGACTGAAAGCCGTCGGAAAACTGCCAAGAACCACGTCTGATCACCCTCCAAATCGAAAACCCCTCAGATGAACTAGGGCTTAGGGCTTTGATCAATGAGACAGTGGTGCTTGGGCAAGCTCAGCTAGGGAGTGTGGCGTGAAGAAGTTGCAGCGGTGCTGGCTACAGTAGCGTGAGATGGAGGTGCAAGGCGGCAAGTTGGCCAATTGGCAAGGGCGGTGGCGCATCTAGGGCAGGTGGCGTGTGGGCCTCAGTGCGACGTGATGCTCTAGCGTGGAAGAGAGGTGCACGGTAATGCAGCTATGGCGGCGAGGCTAGGCAGTGTGAGCGCGGGATGGCGCGGTGCGATGGCCAGAGGGCAGCGGTTGGTGGTGACGATGATGGCCGGCGGGACTTGATGCACACAGTTGAGAGAAAGAAGGAGCACATGTGCATTTTGGTTAAAAAAATGAATCAACAGTCGGGATTAAAAGACTCAAAAGAAGTGGCCAAGATTTCACGAAATCCCATACTCACTGGACTATACAATGCTTCAAGATTGTCCAGTGACTAAAAACATCGAACTGTTTAGTGTCTGCTGAAGAAGGATTTCAGAGAAGCCACCCACTTCATCTTCCAATCGCCGGACTCTTTGATGACCAAAAGTTCCTGTTCACTCAACTCTGCACTCGAGGAACTCACCAGACTATTCGGTGACCTTCAAAAGTGGCAGAAACAAGAAATTTCATTCTTGATTTAAGTGTCCCACCAAAAGATGAAATAAACACTGTTCTTATCTAGAAAGGGAACCCTCAAACACACCTTTGCATATAGATAGCCCTACGGGCTTAAAGTTTTCGCAATTGACAATAATATCGAATGATAAGAACTAAAGTGAGAAGGAGCCAAAAAAATGTATGAACCTATGTGCACGGACTGTGTAAGTGGATAGCTTAGAGTCCGTTAGACACAAGATTCAATGACATGAAGCTCAATAATTGCAATGCATGAGGACATCAAGCTTGCTATACATGAAATTAAATATGCCATGTAGATGCAAGCAAGTTTAAAGATATTGCATAAAAGAAAATGTATTCAATTTCAAGTTTAACCCATTTGAAGCTTATTCACTATGAGCCCACCGCTTTGCCTTGAGAGAGCCAAACCACCAATCTCAAGCTCTTCACCCATGCTCATAGATACCTTTAGATCATTAGGCATTGACAAATATTTTTGTTCTTTTCTTTTATGTTTTTACACATGATGCATGGTTGTGCAAACATCTAGTCCACGGAGGAGTCGTAACTACCATGCAAGATAGAAAAGAAACCTACTCTATTATAAACAAGAGATAACCTACTTGATGAGTAGATTGGCGTTGTAGCTCATACACATATGTGATGGACTTCTTGGATTTGCAATCACTGCTTCACGATCTACTACCTCGGTCCCTCTAGTTCCTCTTCTTGGTAACCCATCAGAGCTTTGGGTTCCTCTCATGGCCCACCACCACTTTCGAAACCCAAATCCTCTTGATTATCCTCTTGGCATCAGGAGGTCCAAACATCTTTGCCATCACCTTGCCATCCTTTGATCTAAAAAGCTTGTAGTGCACATTCTCGTGGTAGAGGTTAGCTTTGGGCATGGGCTTGAAACTCCTCTCCTTGGGTTTGGCTCGATGACTATCATGGCAACACCTCTTACAATACTAGTCATCCACTATGAGCGGAGCTATCCATGTGGGAATGTCATTGTCATTGTCATTGCCAATGATATTGATAGAGGAAGGATATGAACCTAAGTCCTTGTGGTTGTGGTTGTGGTTGTTGATGAGATTCCGGCTTAGTACCTCCTTTTGAATTTGTTTTCTTCTAGTGAGCCACTTGAAGGCATCCATCACAGCCCCTCTCTCCTCCTTGAGCTTTTTGTATTTCTTCAAAATGTTAGACTCAAGAGTAATGCTCTCCTTGGAGAGGGTTAGATCACAAAAAGTAGAAGCTTCATTAGTATGCTTAGAAGAGTTGAGGAGAGAGTCAATATCAAGAGCTTTATGGGTGAGGACCAATGCCTTATGCTTTCATTAAGCTTTATGTGCTTCTCCTTGAGAGACTCATAGAAGTTTTGTAGAGCTGCATGAGGTTGCTTAAGAGCATTGAGCTCACCCTCAAGCTCATGAATCTGAAATACCGCTGCTTCATTCTCCTTGATCACCACTTCAATGTTTTTGTTCTTCTTGATAATGGTCTTGTTGATCTTCTCAAGTATGAGGACTAGATCATCATAGCTTGATGCATCATCCTCATCGTCATAGTTTTCCTCTTCCTCATCAAGATCATCATTCTCATCCACAGAGCCCTCAGAACTTTAGGCCATCAAACGAAGAGGGCGTGGTGGTAGCTCATCGAACGATAAGAATCAAAGCGAGAAGGAGCCAAAAAGGAAATGTATGAATCTATACTCATAGACTACGTAATTGGATAGCTTAGACTCTGTTAGACACAAGATTCAATAGCATGAAGCTCAACAATTCCTTTGGTTACACACATGGAGTTGTGAATTCATATTGAGCACGTAAACACATTCTTCAAGTCTAATACATACTTCGTGGTTACCTCTACGCAATGCATGAGGACAACAAGCTTGCTATGCACGAAATTACATATGTCATGTAGATGCAAGCAAGATTAAAGATATTGCATAAAAAGAAACCTATTCAATGTTAAAATTGACCCATCTGATACTTATTCACTATGAGCTCACCGCTTTGCCTTGAGAGCTAAACCACCAATCTCTAGCTCTTCCTCCATGCTCATAGATATCTTGAGATGGTTAGACATGACTAAATTTTTTGTGATTTCTTTTTATCTTTTTACATATGATGCATGGTGTGCAAATATCTAGTCCACAAAGGAGTTCTAACTACCATGCAAGATAAGAAAAAAAATCTACTACTACGAGATACCTTCTTGAAGAGTAGATTGGTGTCGAAGCTCATACACACATGCGGTGGACTTCTTGAATATTCCATTATGCTTTACGGTGCACCATCCTGGTCCTTCTAGTTCTTCTTCTTGCTCTTGGGAGCCCAAGAGAGCTTGGTCTTCCACTCTTGGTCCACGATCACCTTGGGAACCCATATCCTTTTGATCATCCTCTTGGCATTGGGAGGTCCAAGTGGTTTCACCTTCACTTTGCCGTCCTTTGCCCTAAAAAGCTTGAAATGGATATTTTCATGGTAAAGGTTAGCTTTGGGCATGGGCTTGGAACTACTCACCTTGGAGCAATCCTTAGCTTTGTGATCATCACGGCAATACTTTTCGTAATAATAGTCATCCACCATAAACGGTGCTATCTAAGTGGGAATGTTTCTATCGTTGCCAATGATGTTGATCGAGGAAGGATATGAACCTAAGCCCTTGTGATTGTGGTTGTTGAAGATGTTGCGGCTTAGGATGTCCTTTTGCATTTGCTTTCCTCTAGTGAGCCGTTCGAATGTGTCTATCATAGCCTCTCTTTCCTCTTTGAGTTTAGCGTATTCCTTCAAAATGTTAGGCTTAAGAATAATGCTCTCCTTAGAGAGGGTTAGTTTATCACAAGAAGTAGAAGCATCATTAGTGTATTTAGGCGATGAAAAGAGAGAGTCAAGGTCAAGAGCTTCATAGGAAAGCATCAATGCATTATCCTTCTCATTCGGCTCCAAGTGCTTCTCTTTGAGATTATCATAGGAGCTTTGGAGAGCCGCATGAGATTGCTTAACACTACAAGAAAAATTTTGTGTAAACGCGCTTTATTAGAGCCTAGATATGCTTTATTTCATCTCTATAGAATTGTAGAGATGCTTTGGTAAAACTTGTCTGGATCATCTTCCCATGGACCGTGTCAAAGTTCCTAAATATGCTTGAGTAAAGCATGTCTAGAAATTGTAAAACCCTTCCTTGAGATGCAAAACGTGTATCTAAGGGCCTGTTTGCGGGAGTTATCGCTTCTCCATGTTTCGCAAAAGTAAGGTTTTGAAAAAGCTAATCTGGATTCTCCAAAAGGGCCAAGTTTTGTAGAAGCAACCTTACCTGTTTGGCGTCCAGCTTCTGGTGGTCGTCCTCGTCGCCGATGAAGCTCCAAGCGGCGCAAAGCTCGTCGGGACTATAGATTTGGGAGACCCCGGTCTTCTTCTCCTCAAACACGACGCGAGCTCGTCGGAGGCTAGGGCGGCCGAGCTCGGGACGGAGGCGGCGAAAAGACTGGTCGGGGCAGCCCGGGCTTAGGGCGGTGGCGCTCGAGGCAAAGGAGGCGGGGGCTCAGGTGTGAGAGTGCCAGATGGCAACGGAGCCGCTCGACCTGAAGGCGGTGGGTGCTTGGGACCAAACGGCGCGACGGTGGTGGGAGCTCGACATAGAGGCGGCGGAGGCTCGTGACGGGACGGCACGGCGGTGGCGGGGACTCGTGATGAGGCGGCGCGGCGGTGGCGGGAGCTCGACGGAAAGACGACGGGGTTCGAGCGGGATGGCGCGGCGGGAGGATGGGAGAAGTGAAGAATCGAGGTGGTGGGAGCTTTTTTGCTTCTAGTGTAAAGGCAAGGTGAAGCAGCATTTCGAGATTTTGGCCGGGGACCATTTGGGGGAGCTTTCTAATTTTTTGGCTTTTGGAAACACGGAAGCGGCAGGAAGCTCCTCCAAACAGGGCCTAAGGATAAGACATGCTTTTTAGATGCATTGTGTGCATGTCTGTAGATATACTGTTCACCTGAAAGATATGTGCGCTTGTTGTATACTAAAGTATTTAGTATATTAATATAAGTTATAATACATTGAGAAGAATATATGAAAACACACTGAAAAGTAAAATTCTTTGTTATTATATTGTTCACAATAAGATCAATTCATCATTTCAATTGTAACACGATACACTCTCCAGCAACAAAATAAAAAATGTAATACCGTGAAATGTCACTTGAACGGATCAAGCTTCTTAGATCTATACTAGTAGGTCTGATCCAAAAAAATAAATAAATCTATACTAGCTAAAGTTGCCAGCTGGTATCTAAGAGCTCCTCTTCAAATCAAAGGGATGGTCCTGATCACCACTTTTCATTTCCATCATCATCCTGCAACGTAATACGTTGAACAAAATGAGTGTAAAGGACAGACTGTGATAATAAGCACAATCAGGGTTCTCATAGATAAACACTAGAAAGATGGCGTGGCCTTGCCACGCCTTATTACCCACCCAATAATATTACAGGATAATTCCTCGCACAAATATATATATGTAGTGATTCTCAACAATACACATAGAGGTAATAATACAACCAGTGAAACATGACCTAGTTAAATTTTTGTTAATGAATATTCAAATAAAACATGCTTACCATTTAAAAAATCAGCTGTTCATATTGGACATAGCAAACAGAAGTACCAGGTCAAGAACCACTATTGTAATTTATATTGTGTCTTCGGTTTCTTTATGCTAGCCTATTGATTTGGAGTATGCCGGTCCACAAAAAAGCTAAGTGTTTTTCAGACAATCCTATAGATTTGGAACACTAACTTTTGCATAGTGGATTAGTTACAGGTTTGAGAGAAATTTATGACGTAAAATCTCTTCTTTTCTGTTGATCCTGGTCTTTTTTTACTGAACTTAACTGATCTTAAAGAACACTACCAACGAAGATTTTGCTGACATGGTCCACTTCTAACCTTTAATTCACTCTACAGGCTGTTACCTCTTAAAATTCAAAAGATCAGTTCAGTCAAAGCAGTTTGCAATGTTTCTTTCTTAGTTTTTTTTTTTTGCTGCACATTTCAGGAATTACTAGCTGCCATTTTAATTGTTACAATAAAACTTTCAGAGATAAATGGCCGAACCTGTCCCTTGGAATGCTAGAAGAAACATCGGAGAAGAAAGAATAATGGATACAAAGATACTGATGCTTAAGATCTAGAAAACAGCAGCATCTCCATCATGCTGGCTGCTCCTCACTGATAATGCGATGGAGAAGAGTGGTGTGTTCTTCTTGTGATGTGAGAAGTCAAGAGCTGCACCTGTTTGTAGCTGGTACTGCCATGGTTTGGCAAAAGAGTATAAGATGAAAAGGTCAAATCAGGAAAGGCCGCGACTTTAAATGTCAAAGATTAAACAATTTGTGCTTAATCTTTTGGATTGGAACTGCCTTTCTGTACCTTGTAATCTCTCTCTTTTTTTGAGTTATCTCTGGACAACATATGAGGAGCAGAGCAGTAAAGCAAAATCCATTCCCGCAGCAGCATGAACCTCGGCTCATCCTGGTAGGCAATGTGGGAGGTCTACGCCGCCGAGATCTGATCTTGAGCTGTCCTGGTTGGTGATGCGCTAAATTCATGAACTGTTTGATGAGGGAGATGTGGGCAAGCCAGAGCACCGCGACGGCTTGCCATCGAACGTGTCGAGGCGTTAGCTATCTTGAACTGGGCCAATACGATAAAATCAATCACAGATGAGATAAATCAGAACAATTGTATTACAGTTCAGATCGGGGACGACGGAAGAGAGCTCACCAGTTGCTTCATTGTCTGCACAACATCGGAGGAAGCGGAGAACATGCACTAATGTCTTAGGAGGGATCACGAATCTTCAGATCACAGAGTAAATAATTGATGTATGTTCCCGACCAGCTCTTGCAGACGACGAGAGAAGACAACCTCATGTAGTCAACGCTGTCTATGGACCACGCTGCGCAGAGCTGTAATCGGGTGCGCCGTCTTTACCCACCACACCCTGATCACCAGATCAGCCATCGCAAGTGCGTGGAGTAGAATGGAAGCTGCAACCATTTTTACCAATGTACGGTTGGGCAAGGAAAGAAAAACATAGCACTATACCTCAATAAACTTTGTTGGGCTTGCAATCTGATATGAATATAAACTAAAATATTCCTGATATGAATATAAACTAAAATATTCAAGTCTCATTTGTACAATAGAAATATATCCATGCCATGGAAACTATCCAAACAATAGAAAATTCGCTCATTCAAAAAATATACAGAAAGTCATCTGAGATTTATGTTTGAAATAAGTTATTTGACAGCTAAATTCAGGATAATCAGCTAGAAGCTATACTATAAAGGATGGTGTTTAAGCACTCCTCTTGAAGTTCTGTGCATCAAACTGGGCAAAACAATAAAAGGGAGATGGAGCTCAGCAATGAGCAAATCGAGGGAGGTGTGCACCCTCGGAAGCCATGGCAGACAGCAAAGGAGGAGGGGGAGAGGGAGGAGGTGAGGGGGCATACCTGGTCGGGGATGGGGACAGGGATGACGGCTTGAGATCGAAGGGGGTTCGTGAATGGTGGTTCTGGAACCGGCCCCACAAATAAAAAAAAGGGAAAAATTTATGAGGTGCTTCCATCATCACATATGAAACACAGTACTATAAACATGTACTGTTTTTGAGAAAATAACATAAAAATGTACCAAAACTAAGTGCTCAATTAACATTTACAATTCTTTCAGAACTATTAAGCGGCAACTGGAAATGGGATTACAAAAGCAAACAGTTGAGTGACAACTGAAAATTTAATTACAAAAGCAAACTATTGAGTGCATTAAAACAAAGGAGCA
>BCLG01004242.1:0-19215 GCA_001602295.1 Zoysia matrella
GACACATTAAATGTATGCGTGTGGAATGCTTGAATTTCGTAGTAGTACGTCTATTTTTTGAGCCTCCATCATTTTCTGCAATGGATATGCATGCATATGGCATTTGCTCCCTCCGTTCAATTTTAGTTGTCGTCGAGGTGACAAAACCATGAACAAGAATTGCGATTAACAAAGCCATAACCAAGATCTCAACATGATCAACCCACTAACAAAATCAAAACCAACAAGGATCGAATTAGCCCTAATTATCACAAACTGAAACATTAACATGACTAATTGGTGTTTAGGGTTCATTCTTAGACTAGAGAAGCTTGGAGTACTAAATATTAGATCTAGAACATGATTAAGCCGTAGGATACTGATTCTTGACTAGCCAATTTCATGTGTGACTATGTCATCCTTCTAATAAGGAGAAAATTTGCGTGGCAAAAGCCACGCATCGTTCTTTTTGTTGTGTCACCTTGTTGATACCTTTATTTTGTACATAAAGAATTATTTATTGATAATATGAGCATAAAATATTATAATTAAAAACTTATTTTCAGATTATAACACTTTCCATAAAGTCTTTATAATCAAAAAGTTACTCAGATGATATCTATAAAAAAAATAGATTCAGATGCAGATAACACATTAAAGGCTGATACAATAATATGATTAAGAATATATCCACGCAAATGAGGATGTTGAACATCATTGAACGATTGTGTTGCTTCCAATGAAGACATCTTCCCAGATGACTTCCAATGAAGTTGAACAAATAATTGTTATTGA
This sequence comes from Zoysia matrella, assembly GCA_001602295.1. Lineage (NCBI taxonomy): Eukaryota > Viridiplantae > Streptophyta > Magnoliopsida > Poales > Poaceae > Zoysia > Zoysia matrella. The sequence goes on from BCLG01004242.1 coordinate 775, forward strand.
AACAATACACCTTCACACCTTCTTGTGTTGCTTCCTGTACATTGCTGTCCAGGAAAGCTTTGTAGGCTTCAGCAGGTTGTGGAAGTAGTGCTTGCATTTTGAGCTCGCGAAAAGGAACACCTGTACAAAAAGTATCATAAGGCATCTCCATAGCTTAAAAGATATTCCGAATAGAGAAGCTTAAGAGATATTCCTAACAGTAAATACCTCAACAACCCAACCTGAGAATCAGCACTGATAAATTAGATGCCTTTCCCTGGGTAAATCTTCTGACCAAGTTCCATCCTGCAAACAGAAGACAATACTAAATGATCGATGACAGATGAGTTTCAAGAAACCATTAATCTCAAACTAAATCTATGAATATGCTGCAAAAGCAATCACAGAAATAGTAACTTAGTTGAGCATCAAATTCTTGGCTTCAAACACTCTTACAATTTTTTTATTATTTCTGATAAATCAAAGGTAGAACAGTCAGCATTCATAGCATCAACTAATGACAAAGCAAGTTCGTGAACAAACTTTAATGTCAAATATCTGACCATGATTTGTAATGCAATATGTTTGTTACCATTCTGGTTTCATCCTTTTTGTCTTGGCTATGTACAGCTCACTGTTCCGAATCATCTGCTTCTGATTTGTTGTTTGGCTTACCATTCATAGCAACAAGCTCATTATCGAAGATGAGAGCTGCACTGCTTGCACACAAAAAGACAATGATTGTTATCATACAACTGCAGATTTTTTTTTTTGTTTCGAAGAGTTAAATCTTTTGAGAAATCTTCAGGACAATGGCTACACAGTTTACAAAAGTGAATTCAAGACAATGAACTTTCAATAGTGCATCACACTGAAATATATCTACTATGAGGGGGAAATCAGTTTATATCAGTCGATTCAGTTCTTTTGGATCTACTCGTGCAATGTGCATCTCAAAATTAGAATTCATATGCTATATATTTGCCAAGGATTTTACCTGCAAACGAAGTCATGACATGCCAGGTCACATGTATGGCTAAAGGAGATGTAAAACATGAAACTTTATACTGTGGTGAATTTGGAATAATTTGCAAGTCACATGTGCCTGGAAGCTCAAGTGGTTCCATTGCTGAACCTTGTACATTTTCTCTGAATTGCATGGTCTTTGGCAAATGATTTCCTACAAAATTTTGATGGCCTAAAAAAATATCTCTCAGAAAAGTTTAATGTATAAATGTAGCAACACATTATAGAAATGGCTAGAGTTCCCACCTGAAAGATTCAACAGGAGTTGTCGAATATGCTTTCAGGAATTAGAATAGCAGAAATACTTAGCACTGAAGGCAGGGGTAATATTTTGGCAAATACATGTAGAGAGAGGAATAATTAGAGGGGTGAACTGAAGAGGGATTACATGAGAAGGGGACTGATTAAAGAGAAATTAGAGGAAAACATGATTGAAGAGGAATTAGAGGTGATCGATCCCCAACCCAACCCACCACCAGATTTAACAGCCGCTACTGAGGAGAGGCCGAATGGCAGGCGGGCTAGGCTAGGGGGCGGCGGCCAAGACAGAGCTGGGGTGGCAGAGGCGGGGGCGGTTGGGTCCGGGCGGTGCGGTCAAGGTGTGGGGTCGGGGCCGCGCTAGGGAGATAGCGGCTAAGGCGAGGGGCGCCGAGACAGGGCATGGGTCGACCGTGGCTAGTGGCGGCTGGGGCGGTGGTGGGGCTGCGCCATGACGGGGGCGACTGAGACGGGCAGAGGTGAGCAGCAGTGGTGGGAGGCGAAGGCGCCGATGGAGGCCAGCGATGGAACACACCGGAGCTTTCACGAAGCTGTGAGTAGCTGCTGTGCCATCAATCTCGAGCGTTGATCGTCAAATGGACGGAGAAAAGTGATCAGCCAATCAGATTCGAGAGAACCCCCACCGGTTTAGTATAGTAAAGATATTTATATTTTCTCATATCTTTATCCTTCAGAAATATTAATATTATAGCAACCCCTCTACAAACTAAGAACTTCTGGAGAAAGAAATATATATTTGAATGTCCAATGAACATTTGTCTGTCTGTCTACGTATACATGCAGATTAGGACTTTTCAGTTCTTTTGTTTGAAGTTTCACAAAAACAATTCCAGATAGCCATGAATTTCTTTTTATCGAAGTAAAGTCAGTGCCGTGCATAGTACTAGACTTTGTGTGTTGACTACTTTCACAATTGTGCCGGTGCCATCTCTTTTCTGCATGTTGAACAAGCGCACAGACAAATTAAAGTACGAGTGTGGAACGTTTCAATTTCATGCTAAGTATAATATGTCCAATGTACTATAGTTTTCCATGAAGGATATACATATGCATGGCATCTACTCCTAAAACAGGTTATATAAAGTAGCAGTTATGCTGATCGCTTAACAAGGGATTAGCTAGCAGTTGGCTATTGCTTACCATGGCCTGCTTTAAGGACACTACATGTTAGTACTCCTACAAAGCTTCTTAGGCTACCACCTATCCCATGCCGACTCTGCAACACCGTCCTGATCATACTCTTGGTTATGTGCTCTCTGCTTTCCTTGTCCCACGCAAAATCATGCCAATCCTCCCACTCCAATCTGGATCCGAGGGATCCTGGACTTGCCAGGAAAATTGTTACCTACGATCGAGTGAATGAGGGCTTCGTGTTCCGCACGGATTCAGGCACCTTACTGTCTGATAGGCGTACAGTCAGCTCGTAAATAAATACTAGTCTTTCAGAGTTCCCTGGGTTGTACCTTCCATGGGGATATATCTGGTACGAGGCCACATTCAGGCTCAGCTTCAACATGAGCGTCTACTACGAGCCGAAGAACCATACGTCAGTATGTCGTAGCCTGGTGGTGGCCATCTTGCCCACTTTCGTTGTTGATATCAACCCTCCTCCGAATAAACCCATGGCTATACACACCTGGTTCCCTGCAGATGGGTTCTTCGCAACTGAAACCGAATGTTTGCCCGAGTGCCGGAGGGAGAGAAAACGGAATGCAGGCCGGGCCGGAGGAGAGAAAAAAAAAGGAGAGGAAGTGGGCCGGCTAGGAAAGGAGTTTTCGGCCCAGTAGAAAATTTCAGATTTCCCTCTTGCCTATTCTATGTGAATTCTAAATTGAATTTAGAGCTAAGATTTTTGGGAAAAATCCAAACTCCAAATAAAATCTTGAGGCGAAAAGAAAAATCAATCACTGGTCAAATTCCAAATTTTAAGTTTTTGAAATCTTGAATTTTATTAGGCTATTTCTAGCTTTAGTTCCTTTTAAAGGAAAATTTAAAATTTTGCCTAAACTAGGTTTGTCAAAGAAAAAAAATTTTAAAACTCTTTTAACCAGAGATTTGGGATGTGACAGACCTACCCCACTTAAATAAAATCTCGTCCTCGAGATTTGGACGGCTCTCTTCAAAGAATTGAGGAAATTCCTTCTTGAGATCGTCCTCTCTTTCCCAAGTGGCTTCCGTTTCGGAGTGGTTACTCCATTGGACTCGACAAAATTTGATGGCTTTGCGTCGAGTCTGGCGGGTGGTCACATCCAAAATTCGGATGGGAGTCTCTTGGTATCTTAGGTCTGGCAGTAGATCCAACGCTTCAACGGCCACTTGTTGCTCTGGTACTTTTAGACATTTTTTGAGTTGAGAGACATGGAACACTGAATGTATATCTGATAACTCTGCCAGAAGGTCCAATCGATACGCTACAGGACCAATCTTTGCAAGTATCCGATACGATTCTATGTATCTCGGTGCCAGTTTACCCCGGATTTGAAACCGTCGGGTGCTTCGGATTGGAGATACCTTGAGGTATACAAATTCTCCCTTTTCAAACAACAGCTCGCGCCTTCGATTGTCCGCATAACTTTTTGGTCGACTCTGAGTGGTTCTGATCTTCTCTCTTATTTCGGTTACCTTATCTTTAGCGTCTCTGATGATGGCGGGTCCAAACAATGATTGCTCTCCGACCTCAGACCACAATAGGGGTGTTCGACACTTGCGGCCGTATAACACCTCGAACGGTGCCATCTGAATACTGCTTTGGTAACTATTGTTATATGAGAATTCTGCAAATACCAAGCTGCTCTCCCAGTCCTTCCCATAAGTCAAAACACAGGCTCGAAGCATATCTTCTAATATTTGATTGATTCTCTCGGTTTGTCCATGTGTTTGGGGATGATATGCTGAACTGAAATCCAGCTGCGTTCCCAGAAGCTTGTGTAAACTTTTCCAAAAATGAGAGGTAAACTGGGATCCTCGGTCAGACACTATTCTCGTTGGTACTCTGTGCAACTTCAGTATATTGTCCACATAAAGCTGAGCCAGGTGATCACCTCGGTATTGCGCTTTCACTGGTATAAAATGGGCTACCTTGGTAAGACGGTCAACTATTACCCATATAGAATCATTTCCCTTCTTGGTTTGGGGGAGACCTATGATGAAGTCCATTGATATCTCATCCCACTTCCATGAAGGTACCTTTAACGGTTGCAACAGTCCTGTCGGTTTCTAATGTTCGGCCTTAACTCCTCTGCAAGTGTCGCAGTGTGCTACATATCGGGCGACATCTCTTTTCATAGCTGGCCACCAATATTTTTCTTTCAGATCTAAATACATCTTGGTTGTACCTGAATGAATGGAATATGCAGAAGTATGAGCTTTCGTTAGAATAAGATGCTTCAACTGTTTCTTGTTAGGCACACAAACTCGGTCTCGACACCACACGACTCCTTGATCATCAACTCTAAATTCTGACGCCTTTTCTGACATGGCCTGCTCTTTAATCTTGCGACATTGAGGGTCGCGAACCTGAGCCTTCTTAATTTCTTCTTGAAGAGTTGATTGTATTGACAAGGCATGAAGGTTACCCGGAACTGCTATATGTAGGTTTAGGTTGGTCATCTGATGAATCAACTCCGAATTGTTGGTTAACTCTTCAATACCTCGAGGATGTTTCTTGCGACTCAAAGCATCAGCCACAATATTAGCTTTTCCTGGGTGATACTGTATCTTTAAATTATAATCTTTGATCAGTTCCAACCATCTTCTTTGCCTCAAATTCAACTCAGGCTGCGTAAAAATGTACTTCAGGCTCTTGTGGTCTGTGAAGATTTTGCACTTATTCCCGATCAAATAGTGTCTCCAAATCTTCAATGCATGAACCACTGCGGCAAGCTCAAGATCATGAGTAGGATAATTTTCTTCCTGCTTCTTCAATTGTCGAGATGCAAAAGCTACTACACGATCTTCTTGCATCAGAACACATCCTAACCCTTGTCGAGACGCATCACAATATACTACAAAATCTTGGTATATGTCAGGTAGTATGAGTACTGGAGCAGAGGTGAGTAGCGCTTTCAAGGTTTGGAAACTATGCTCGCATTTTTCTGTCCACACAAATTTCTTGTCTTTCTTGGTCAATTCGGTCATGGGCTTTGCAATCTTTGAAAAATCCTTGATAAATCTGCGATAATAGCCTGCTAATCCAAGAAAACTTCTAATCTCTGTGGCACTAGTGGGTTGCTTCCATTCCATCACTGCCTCCACTTTTGCTGGATCAACTTTTATTCCCGCAGTTGACACAATATGTCCAAGGAAAGCAACTTCTTGCAGCCAAAATTCACACTTACTAAATTTTGCATATAACTGATGCTCTCTCAACCTTTCAAGTACTACTCTCAAATGTGCCTCATGCTCTTGTTCACTTTTGGAGTAGACAAGGATATCGTCAATGAACACGATCACAAACTTATCTAACTCCTCTATGAATACCTTATTCATCAAATTCATGAAGTAGGCAGGAGCGTTGGTCAGACCAAATGGCATGACTGTGAACTTGAATTGTCCGTACCTGGTAACAAAAGCTGTCTTCTTAATATCACTTTCCCAGATCTTTAGCTGATAGTAGCCAGATCTCAAGTCAATCTTGGAGAAATATTTGGCTCCTTTCAACTGATCGAACAGGTCATCAATCCTGGGTAACGGATACTTGTTCTTGATAGTGACCTCATTCAATGCACGATAGTCAATGCACATTCTGAGGCTACCATCCTTCTTTCTGACGAACAATACCGGTGCTCCGCACGGTGATGCACTTGAACGGACATAACCTTTTTCTTGGAGCTCAGTTAGCTGTCTCTTGAGTTCTACCAGCTCATCAGCTACCATTCTATATGGTCTTCTTGCTATCGGTGTCGCACCAGGAACTAGGTCGATAATAAATTTGATATCCTGATCTGATGGCATGCCCGGTAGCTCTTGTGGAAACACATCAGCGAAATCCCATACTACAGGTACTTCTCCTAAAGGAGTAGCCTCCGCAGCAAATACTACGGGTCCGACTTTTTGTTTCCTCGGCTGACAAGAAACCGAGATGCCTTTGTGGTTTATGGCTGTCACGACACGCTCGGAGCAGTAAATAACTCCTTTATAGCGGTGTAACCAGTCCATACCCAAAATGACATCTATGCCCTCTGCTTGAATAACTATCAGGTTAGCCATGAACTCTACCCCACTTAAATGAATTTTGACCCTCATGCAACCTAAACTGCACTTCATGGTAGCTCCCGAAGATTTTATCAGCATGGGAGTCTCTAGCAAAACCATTGGCAGTTTTCCCTTTTTCGCAAACTTTGATGAAACAAAAGAATGCGAAGCACCGGAATCGAACAAAACGGTTGCAAGGGTAGAGTGGACAAGGTACTCATCGAGAATCACTTCTGGTGCCTCTTCTGCAGTCTCGGCACGAACGTGGTTCACCCTTCCATGTCCATACTGCTAAGGCCTCCTAGGCGGTGCTGTCGTCCTCGAGGTTCCACGTGGTACTCCAATCGACGCAGGTCTAGTGCGGGAGTATGCTGGAGCCACGGTAGCCGGTCGATTCAAGGGACAATTGGACACGAAATGTCCCGGACTGTGGCAGTTGAAGCATGTTCTCGGGGCATTTGAAGCTTGTCCCACGCTAGATGTGTCACGTGGAGTAGATGGGGGTGGTGGCTGACGTACCGACGATGCAGACTGTTGCGACTGGGGTGCAGTTGGTATACGATACTGCATCGTGGGCGGGTACTGCAGCTTCTAGAATTTGTCGAACCTTGGCCGCTGCCTCTGCTCAAACTGTCGAGACTTCTTGGCTTGAAACTTGCGTTTTCTCTCGCCATCCAGTCCGACGCGTGCCCTTTCCAGAAGTATAGCCTTATTCATCATAGTATTGAAATCCGGAAAGGTATGAGCCACTAGCTGAGCCTGCATGACATGGCTCAGCCCATCCAAGAAGCGCTCTTGCTTTTACTGGTCCGTATCAACCTCCCCTGGGGCGTAATGGGCCAGCTTCATAAATTTCCTAATGTATTGATTCACTGTCATTGGCTCTTGCTTCAAGGCCTTGAATTCATCGGCCTTCATTTTCATTGTACCAGCTGGGATATGATAAGCTCGGAACGCTTGCTGGAACTCATTCCAAGTAATTGCAGTAGGATCAGTAGTGGCCTCGCGATAGTTATCCCACCATTCACCAGCAGCTCCAAGGAGTTGGTGGGCAGCGAGCATCACCCTTTCCTGATCTCCAGCTGCCACTATATCCAGCTTCTTATTGATCTCTCGCAGCCAGTCATCTGCTGCGAGTGGTTCCTCATCAGCACTGTCAAAAGTAGGAGGTCGAAGTTGCATAAACTCTGACATCCTATTTTGCGGGTTCGAAGCTCCCCGCTGTCCCATTCCCTACGCTATAGTAACCAGCAGCTGGGTCTGGGTCGCCATCAAGTGGCGGGCGGCAAAGGGAGTTCTTCTTCTCCCGCCACTGGAGCTTCACCTCCTGTTGCAGCCCGTGAAGAGTTCTTTGAACTTCTGCTCCTGCAGCAGCACCAGCGACAACGTCAGCGGCAGCATTAGCCGTTGCACCAGCAACAGCAGAACCAGGGTGAGCCACTTCATTCTCACCATGGTGGCTTGACTGGGCTTCGTCTGCGTGAGCCTGTCTCGGGGCACTGCGAGCTTGCGCATGCGAGCGGCACGGATTAGAGGGCGCCCCTCCTCTTGTAACCTCTCGTCCTCTCAACAGTGGCGCAACCCTTTCTTCATGAATAATCTCGTTTAGGTTGCGCTCACGAGCTTGGCGTTCCTGGATACGGGCGGATTTCTTTGGCGCCATCCTGCCAGAGCCAAAATAATTGGTGGAGTTAGGTACTATTGTCAGACGCATTATTACTTCTTTCGTTCTTAAGATTTGGAAAACAGCACACACCCATACAATCATTCAAAGAGTGAAAAGAAGCAAAGCACACATATCACACAATCATAGTTATATTACAAGCGGTAACAAGTCACAACTACAGAGTCTGAGATTCTATTTGCAGGTCACACTACGAGAGTCATACTAAGTACATCTCAAAAATCCGTTGCCACCAGCAACGTCATCCACCACTACAAAGGTGGGCCTCCCTAACTAGCCTAGTGGAAGCAAAAGGGTCGTCATCTTAACAACTACAGCTGCTCGAACTCCCTCACTGGTGTCCACCATAAACCAGCGTCCAGCAGCAAAATCCTCCTACTCTTTGCCATCGTGAGTCGGCGGCTGGCTCGGACCAGCCACAGGCTTCACCTCTGTGGCTGGAGTGTCGGCTCCACGAGGTGCCTGCGCACGGCCTGCGGTAAACCCAACCACCTCCACACTGGAGTCGGGCTCTGACTCCTCCATTGGCTCGTCAAAGTGGTCGCGCAGGTCTGGCTCACCCGCACTTAGTGCATGGGCAAGAGGGCTCCTGCGGCTAGAACCCTCGCCGTCCTGAAGTGGAGGGAGCTGCGCCACCCGTGTGTAGATGGCGTCACGAGTCTCCTGGTCCAGCACTGGGGCGTGGGGTGGCAACACCACCCTCCCGTCGGACAGGCGCACCAAACTACTCTTGCGAGGAGTAATCCTGGTGTGGGGGCCTCGGCGTACCGAAGCACTCTCGGCCGACGCTGGGGAGCTCTGTGCTCCTCCCCCAAGTGCTGCTCCCACTCCCTGCACACTCTTTCTCGCACCTCTGCGAGTCGGAGGGTACGGGAAGCGCATCTGAGCGCGCAACTGACGCCTTAGAATCCTCACATGCCGCTGATGAGAGTCGTGCTGGTTCGCGAGGCTTTGCTTGAGCCCCTCCTCCGTCGCCTGTGCCACGGTGAGCTCGGCACGGGCGGCAGCAAGCTGGTGTAGCGCTGAGTCACGTTGCCCCTGCACATCTCCGAGCTGGGTCTGCAACTCGTCCCGCTACATCTGAGCAGCAGTCTGCTGCACCTGAGCAGCGTCTCTCTGGGCGTGGGCGGTCTCCAGCTGCTCCTGCAACTCTGCCACCTGCCCCTCGGCAAAAAAGGCCCGAAGGGACTGCTGGAGCCACTGTCCCCTCACCACCTCGTAGAGCCGGTGCTGCGCGTGCAGGTACTGCATCGTCTCCACGAGGGTGGGGTCATCAACGGTCCTGGTGGGGCCGTCGAGTGTGCCCATCCAGTGAACCCATGTCGGGTGAGTCGTGGTGAACACCGGAAAGTACCGCACTGGTGTGACGCTGATGATGTCGAGGTTCACCGTACACACGTGTAGCACCCTGCAGAGCTGCACTGTAGGTGGGGCCCGTGGTCAGCGACGTCCACAGCGGTTGTGGATACGCCACCAAGGCCGCCTCCACCTCGTGTAGGACGTATTCCTCGGCATCCAGACACCTCTAACGGTAGGACACCGCCATGGTGTACCCGAACCGTGCAAGCGTGCGGGTAAGGATCACGGGAAACCCGTCGGTCCTACTCGCTTCTGGGCCAATGTGGATCCATCCCTCAGAGGCCATCTGCAAGAGGCAGCAAAAACATGGTCAGTACTATAAAGACAGTATACAGCATAATATAAACGGTACGCGAACAAACAAACGCGTGTGGGACTAAGCCCCACTAGAACGTAGTTTTTCCACGAAAACGTATCGTTCTAACCGTATGCTGCAACGTCTCACAACCTATGGTCTCATTCTACGGTCAAGTACGGCTCTAATACCACCCTGTAAGACCCTCTTTCAGAAAGGAGCGTCTATGTGCCACCTGTACCATTCTCTGGATCCGTAGCTGGTACGCACATTCAAAACAAAGTGGTATTTATCACACGTACTTTATTACATCACACTACTCAACCTAAAAGGTTTAGCAAACAAGTCTAGAGTACAAGCATGAGTCGGCACAGCGACTCTGGGCAAACCACACCTAGTCTATACACACACCACAGGCAACTTGACGGTGGACGAGACTTCTACTTTTCGTAGTCAGCATCTTCTTCGTCATCCTCGTCTTCTGAGCAAAGTAGCAACAACGGAAGGAGTGAGTACAAAGGTACTCAGCAAGTCCCAACAGGAGTAGGTAAGGGGTTTCGCTGTAGCGAAGCAAGAAAAGCTTGGGGTAATGTTTTGCGGAAAGCATGTTTTCATGCCGGCTCCCTATTAGAAGAGAATTTAAAGTAGAGAGAAGAGCATTTGCTATATTTTAGTAGAGTGGACCTGAAAAAGGTTTTCACTCCTCTCCGCAGTTCTCAAGTTTTATATTGGGCGTAAGCACTCTCGTGCCAGCCCTAGGCACACAGCCACGCAATTTCCAAAACACGGGTTGCTACACCCACTCACGCATCAAGGCAATGAATAAAGTCTAATCGTAGGGCGCCCGAACAGTAGCATGTTAATACCGTGACAACGGCCTATCCGGAAGGATTTTTAACTCTGCAGAGGTTGTACACTATACCTGCAGGTTATGCTACTCTTGATCATTAGAGTTACATAACGCATATCCCACATCTACGCAGTTTTTCACAGATTCCACCCAAGGTGCAAACAGGGGCCATCCCTCGGGGTTTTCCAGGCCGTCGATGATGCGTCGGTACATTCTCGGAGCCGAGTCATGAATATGCACCGCATCCACGCCTTTTCCTGGCCCCCTTCAATCCCGAGTATTACCAAACCAGGGGCTATATCCGTGGGCTTACGCTCCCATGACGCGGGCAATTACTGTCGAAGGCCAGGCAACGAGTCATCTCACGCCCTTCTCCTGTTCCCTTGTGTCTTCACTACCGACCCCTCAGTGGTTCGATGTGGAAAGAATACGTAGAGAGAATAAGTCCTGCCCAAAAAGTACAGGTTCTGTGGTTGCACAGGAATTATCAAGTCGAGGGCTAATGAACCGGTCTTTATATGGTAGGGGTGGCGGTCTCGTCCATGGTAGGTGGACCACAGCGAAGCCTACACACCTATCACCATCACCTCAGGTGAGCCCCACCCCACGGCCAGAAACGTCCCCTCTTCACCTAGCACCAGTTGTTCCAATCCCATCCCTTTTGTTTATACTTACACCATCAAACTCTTTTTAACTAGAGCACCGCAGATGGAGTCCTAAGCAGTTCTAGTAGCAAGGTAGTATCCGTTCCGTAAAACTAACTAGGAACGAAAATTTCTACAATTATCAAGTACACATCGGTAATGGTTTTCAAAGGAAATATCTATATTTATACAACAAGTTACTGACATAAATATAAATACCTAAGATCAAATAGGTATTAAACTATACAATGTTTAACACATTCTAAACGAGGCTAGCATCGCTGTCTATCGGTGCGGTAAATAAAACAAGGGTTCAATGGGCTTAAGATGGGTTAGGACTTACCTTCAGTTGCTTCTTCGAAGTCCGCTTCAGGCTCGGGTTCTTCAGGCTCTTCAAGCTCTTGTGTGGCTTCAACTTCTTCTGCTACAAGCAATAGTTACAAAAAGACTACCAAAGAACAACTAAGAAACTAGAAAAAGAAACAAGCACCAAATAAGTTATGGAGTTTGAGTTGGCTAGGATGATAGGGCTCATGATGTGGGTTCCAATGGTATATTGGTTGTGATGATCGGAGTTAGGATGTGGCGGCAAAGTTAGCGACAACGTGTTATGACAGACTGCAGAAAAATCTGTCTAGACACGGGGTTCGGCCAGTGTCCATGCCTTCTAGGCACTCAGGTGCCCGAAATCGAGAATTTTCTCGTGGACCTGTGGGTTGTGGTGAAAATTCAGGGTTTTTATGGACACGTGAAAGTTTGGGGTTTTCGTGGACATAGGAAAGTTCGAGGTTTTCGTGGACACGGGAAAGCTCGGGGTTTTTCGTGGACACAGGAAAGTTCGGGGTTTTTCGTGGACACGGGAAAGTTCAGGGTTTTTCGTGGACACGGGAAAGTTCGGGGTTTTCACGGGTCGGCCGCGCTCCCGGCGACACCGGACGCGCTCCCGACTTCGGTCCGCGTTCCCGGCACCTTGGCCACAAGTCTCGAGGCAACAACTAGCGTCCCGGAATCCTTGGGTTGAACTCTACGCAACAGTGGGGTTGGGGTTAGCGTTCGACTTTTGTCGGAGCGGGAACGCAGCGTGACAGTGCACGCTCCAGACGCGCTCTGGACGTGCTCTGGCACTCTGGACGCGCCCTGGGTACGCAGGTTTGCACGTGTGTTCCCGACGGCACAGACCTTGGCTTCGCACGAAACTTGGCCTGCACCTTCCCTAAGACCGGGAACACGTGATGACGAGCGTGATTTTGCCAGCCAACTGGGAATGACGGCCGACGGCATGTGGGTGGCGGAGCATGGCGGTGACTCGCGTGGATCGGCCCAACGGCGCTACGGCTACCCATCTCTCGGGCTCGGTTAGCTTCCTAGGGGGCTTGTAGGGCTACCAGTGCGAGGAATTGAAATATGGCGGCCGGGAAGGAGGTATTCACCAGAGAGGGGTGGCGACGGCCGGTTTCGGAGGAGAGGACGAAATTGGTGGTGGAGGAGGTATTTTTCCGGTGGGAAGAGAGCTGTGGGGGTACGCTGGGGTGCGGTGGAGCGAAGGAGACGCGCGGCCGCAGGGGGAAAGGCCTTTTATGGTCGGTGGAAGGTGTTGGCATAACTACGCCGAGAGCTCGATCGTGCGGGGATTTTGTCGTCTTCCCGAGCGCTCCACGGCTACGTGGCGTCGTTGCTTCGGTGGCTAGGGTCAGCGGTGCCAGCGCTGCCTCTATGCTTGTCGGCAGGGCGGCACGTCGGCATCCGGTCTTCAAAGCGTGACGACAAGAGCCACCGCTTCTCCCGGGCGTCAACGCCGTCACCCTCGTGTGCACAGCGCGACGGGTTTAGGTTGACAGCAACGAGCGTCGTCGTTGCTCTCCTCGACGCGGGGATGCCGGCGCGGCCGGGTGGAGTTGGCCCTCCCTGTCGGCCAGTGCGTGCGTTGCTCTGTGCCAAGGAGGAAGACAACAGGGGGGGAAACGCAGCTGGGCCAGAGGGAGAGAACGGAATGCAGGCCGGGCCGGAGGAGAGAAAAAAAAAGGAGAGGAAGTGGGCCGGCCTGGGAAAGGAGTTTTCGGCCCAGTAGAAAATTTCAGATTTCCCTCTTGCCTATTCTATGTGAATTCCAAATTGAATTTAGAGCTAAGATTTTTGGGAAAAATCCAAACTCCAAATAAAATCTCGAGGTGAAAAGAAAAATCAATCACTGGTCAAATTCCAAATTTTAAGTTTTTGAAATCTTGAATTTTATTAGGCCATTTCTAGCTTTAGTTCCTTTTAAAAGAAAATTTAAAATTTGGCCTAAACTAGGTTTGTCAAGGAAAGAAAAATTTTAAAACTCTTTTAACCAGAGATTTGGGATGTGACAACAACTCCCTTAGGATCAACCTACTAAAATATGAAAACAAATGTTTTACCTCACTTTGCAAAGCTTCTGTAGTGAACCTTGCATAAATCTGACTTTTCGCAAAAGCTACCTCTACTGCTTCATCCTTACTGTTTTTTATTACATGCTTGCCCAATTTCTCACAGCGTACCTATGCATGCACTTTGTCTTAGACTCTATTTCTTGGATATTCTGTACACGCACATTCATGAATTTAGATAGTACTATTTGTCAACTGCAAGTGTGCCACGGAAAGAGTAAGGCTGAAGCTGTAGAAGTCATTTCTGGCCGGTATTTTCTGTAACGGAAGGAAAGGTCTGAGGTTTCTTCCTGTTGGGAGTCGGATTCTGCTCGGGAGTTGTCCCCGTGTAAATATCGATCATAAGATGGTTAACGCGATCAAAGGAGTGGTGATCTACTGGTAAGCTCTCCTCCGCCTCCTCCTCTTTCCTTATAATGTGAAACTGTCCCGTCCGACAACAGCCGCTTCGACTCTACCTGATCCGACAACGGACCCGATGCAGCCTCGACGGAGCACGCGCCAAAGGCGTGACACCGTCCACACGATGGGGCCGGAGTGGGCCACCAATTAGTGTCACCCGAGCTGGCTATTTAGGGGGAGAGAGAGGCGTGCTTAGCACGGGCATCACGTACTAGCAAAATATAAACTGAATAAGATTCCTCCCTATCTCTGTCCTCTGTTCTTCTTTCTCTGTTCTCTGCTCAATCTCCCTTTCGCTGGTTCATCTCTTCGATTGGTGAGAAATCGCTAACACAAGATTGAGGAGTTCAGGAAACAAAACAGTTTCTTGAAGCCACAGTGACTCACACGTCTTCGTGGAGTGGATTGGCTGGCATATGCAGATCAGAATAGATGTCATCAGGGCTCTCTCTAGAGAATCTGTACTGCTGTAGCTTCTAATATCAGAGAAAGTGTGTTTGTGACCTTTTCCTGTCTCCTCGTTTAATTGTGTGTTTTAGTGGCTGTTATGCATTGAGGCTGCATGTGACAGACCGCCTCACGAGAGAGACGATCCATCGACCTCAAAATTTTATCGGGTGTTACTCGGTGAAGCAAGTACAAATAGTACAACTTAAGCACAATAAAATACATTACAAACTGTTGATTAAGTTAATAAAACCAAAATTTTTAAAAGCGCAAAAGAGATAACTTAAATAAGGGTCCCCTAGAGACTATGCATAAGATGTCATCGAGCCCATATGATGCATCCTCTAACAGCACACAAACAGCAGCGCGACGAGCAGAGCTTTCAACAGACATAGCCACCCTTGAGGTTGCTTTTGGCAGTTGGTTTAGAGGAGAAAGAGAAACCACTTGGACACAAAATCACATAGAGCTAAGCCCTGCGCATTCAAATGCTCAGCAAGTTTTACTCGTCAACATGACCAACTACAGTCGACTCCAAAGATATAATAAGGCTGACACATAGGGATGGCCAGTTGCATAAAACATAACACTATTAGTAAATCTTTACTTTCACCTTTTAGCGGTAGGTTAAGTTCAAAGAATGTAAATTAATTTGCACTATAAATTATAGCAAATATAGTTGCCAAGCAAATACCTATAAACTAAGCAAACAATTCATATTATTAATTAAGTTTAGTTATTACTACGATATGACTCAGTGAACAAGCGATACTCGTTACTGTGAGGGGGCAGCGATTATAATCGATTTACACCAGCTGGAAAAACCTGAAGTATACGACACATACGCGCTTCCCAAAAACCACACGTGGCCACCTTTCACAAGAATACCATAGGATCGGCTCGAGGCCTACCGCTCTCAAGCACATGGTCCTCCATGCGATCACCACGTCGGGTGCATCAATGGTTAGATCCGAGACTTTTCTTTACTACTCCGCCGAAAGAGAGGTAGAGAGACGTTCAACCACTACAGTATTGAGCTACGTCAGTTTGTTAGGTCCCATGTCCCCAGTATGCCTTCAGTACTGTTCAAATTTGCTCAACAGGGACACACTCGAATCGTTCCTTAACCGACACAGACGGGGCTACCACCGCGAAGGCCCTACCTTCTCAATCCCTCCTATACACTATCCCCGTCCGGTGCCAGGTTTATTCAAGTGTGGGATAAAATAAAACCAATAACTCACGAGTGAGGTTTCTCATTCACTCCATTTCTACCGTTTACTAGAACTCATACTCTAGCTCTATATCGAGTTACCTGTACAATATATACTCAATAAGGTAAGTGATACTATCATGCATTCTAGAGTTCCAAACAACTCCTACAGCTTAATGCACAGTACATTAACTATACAATACATAGTGATAAAGTAAAAAGATTGAAATAGGGTTAATGCACCGAGGTGTGCCTTGGCTTGGAGCAATGTTAGCACAACCAAGAGAGGGACCTTCAGCGGCAACAGACAACTCTGAGCAACCATATCCACTAGCTCGCCTTTAACGTTGCTTCTTAAATGTATGAAATGATATGCAAACGATGATCAGTTATACACCTAATAGCATTCTAATGTTTTAACTTGCCACCGCCTGTGAGGATAAGTTCACATGCGATGACATGCTTATGAATACATATGACAAGGAGTGCTATGCGAATGTGTTCAGTTTAATTGATTTTATTAAATTAATGCGCTATCTGTAAGTATATGGCAAAGTTCTGATTTTTTACCTAAAAGAAATGAATTCTTTATACTCTACTAAATAGTTCATAATAGGGAATTTACTTCGACATTTACTTAATATGGTTTTTAAGGCATAGACTACAAATTTTGGTGGCTTATAAAATTAATAGGATTATAAACTAATTTCTGAACAAAATTTGCAATTTATTATTAAACTATGAATTTATAATGAATTAATCTCTAGCTAAGAGTAAATAATCATTTAAAAATAATCTAAAGGCACATAAACTCTAATAAATTCTAGGATGACAGAACTTAAAAGCTAAATATAAAATTTTTACATTTTAATAATGCATGAAAATGAGGCTATGCATGTATGTTTAATGCATGTTATTTAATTAATAGAAATAATTTCAGTGCTGAAAATGCAACTTTGATAGCTCTAAAATATTCTACATGATTAAAGGATTTCAACGTTATATTATTTGAATTTTTTTTGAGCTCATATGCATTTTTTATGATTTTTGCAAGATTTAAAGAATTTCTGGCAATTATTAACAGGATTTCCGAAATAAAAGTGGACCCAATCCTTACGTGGCGGTCTCTGGGCAGGCCACAAGAGCGGCCACATGGCTCGGCCGCACGGGATCAAATCCCGTTGTCACACGGGATCCCGAGGAGGGGCGAGCTAGCTCGAGCGGCCATGGCGGCCGGCCCACCGGAGCACGGCGGTGCGGCTGCCGGGACGGCTTGCCGGTGGCGGGGCTCAGGGGGATCGGTCCCAAAATGATCCCTATGACTAGGAGAATCTGATGAGGTGGTGGCCGAAGTGCGTGACCAACTGGATTGGCGCCGGTGACAAGGGACGGCGCGGTGCGAAGTTCGGCATCGTCGCGGCGGCGCTGCAGTGGTCGCGACGAGCTCGGAGAGCTTGAGGGCATCGAGGACCAGACCAGCACCGAGGTTGTTGTCAATAGAGATGGCCAGAGATGGGTCGGCATCGGTGAGGGAGCGCGGTTTCGGGGAACGGCGGTGAAGAAGGCCAAAATTCCACGCGATGACTCTCGATTTTTCTCGACTTCGTACCCTGGATTTGGAGGAGGCGCGGCGGCTAGTCCAAGGTCGCGAGATTTGGGGGAAACTCCAAATCTGGTCGCGCTCTCGGGGAAGAAGGAAGAAGGACGGCTGGGGAAGCTGGAGGATGTCGGGGCGCAGCTCTTGGTTGTGGACTCGGGCTCCCGAGGTGGCCAGAGAAGCTGCTCTACAAAGGAATAGCAGGTTCGGTCGGAAGAGACAGTGAGCGAGAGTGAGGAAGAGATGGAGTCAGGGCCGGCTGGGGCGGGGTACAGGTGGAAACTCGTGTCCCTCGTGCCCTCAACAGGGTGTCGTGGCCGTCTTGCATGTGCGCCACGCAGGGAAGCGCGCTGGCAGCTAGAGGTTTGGGAAGAGGCGCATTGGGTGGCTGACAAGCGGGTCCCGGCTGTCAGGGTGCTCCTCTCCAGCCTCAATGCTTAAGCACATTGTTCATAGAGAAAAGACGAGCAAACGATCTCAAAACGAGTTGAAATTTGGTAGAGCAGTTCTTCAACATGTGGTCTACAAGATAACTGACATGCACAGGTTCTTTCCAAGTAGGATGAAAGATATGAAATTCCGAAAAGGGTTACTTGTTAAGGAAACTTGAAAAATCTGCTGAAAAGCAGCTCAATTAACCAAGTTTGGAGTCCTAATGAAATATCTCCCGAGCTCTGATGTGAAAGAAACTTGGTGGAGCTGTTCTTGACAAAGTGTTCTACCATCCTACCGACATGCACAGGTAGTTTCATGAGGAATTAAAAGATATTGAATTTTGAAAAGATTAACTGATAAGGGAGTTTTTGAAACTTCTAAAAAAGAGAGCAGTCTACCCATTTTCTGTGATGTAAAAGAAATAATCTCCGAACTCCAATTGGAATGAAACTTGGTAGAATTGCTCTTCAACATAGATTCTACAACATAGATCACATGAACAAGATTTTGTCGAAGGAGCTAGAAGATATGGAATTTCGAATTTGACTAACTGATAAGGAGAAGGAAAAATACTCTGAAAGCAGATCAATCAACCGAATTCTAACATATGAAATAAATATTCCCATAGCT
>BCLG01004242.1:19225-34934 GCA_001602295.1 Zoysia matrella
GAAGGATATAGAAGATATTGAGTTTTGAAAACGGCTAACCGTTAAGCAGACGCAGAAATCTGCTGGAGTCAGATCAGTTAACCAAATCTTAGATACATTAGGAATTACCTCCCGAGCTCTGGAAACTTTGAAACTTGGCAAAATGATTAAATGTGCCATGTGGAACAACTTTTGTTTTGGGATCAAGTCCAAATTCAAAGTAGATTTAATTCAATAGGGATTAGGAAATAGGTAAGTGTCCCGACATCGAAAGTTGCACTGTAAATTGAAATTGATAAGGGAATTCTCAACTGCTGAAATGAGATCACTTTACCAATTTCTTATGTCAGAAAGAAATACATACCAAACTCTGAATATTTTGAAATGGGGTAGAGTGATATAAATTTTTAGTATTGACATCTTTTATTTTGGGCTCATGCTGAGGTTAGAAACAGGATTTCAGCTACAACATTCTGAAGATAGTTAAGGATTCAAATTTTTGTTTTGGCTATTTTGAATTTGAACGAACCTAAGTAAATATTGATAAATTTAAGAATCAGATCACCCTGTGATCCCGATCCCGCCCGTCTAACAAAACATTAACAGATCCCATTACAGAGCCTCTCATCTCCTCTCTCTCCTCGACTTGTCGTGTTGCGGTAGGCGGTAGCGGCTTCGGTTTTGTCAGCGGCCACTGGCCGGCGGCGGAAGGCTGCGTGGGGCATGGCTGCGGACGGCGGGGCAGCGGCGGTGGAAGGCGCGCAGCAGCGGCGGACGGCGGCGGTGCAGATTGCAGCGCAGGGCGTAGCATCAGACGGGAACGCTGGATCGTAACGCGCGGTGTCGCCGCGGCTTCTACGCGAGGTGGCAGCGGAAGGGCGTAGCATCAGACGGGACCACTGATCGCACTCCGAATTAAACCTTCGACAGCCAACAGCTAACCATGTAGTATGAATTAGGCGTGCGAAGATGGATGGCATTTGGTACGTAGCCACGTTAAAACAGACAGGACAGCGCACGCACGTACCTAGAAGCCCTGTGGAAATAGAATTTATGTGGTGCAAATAATACCAGGCAAATAAACGGCATTGATCACCTATGGATAGCATGCATGCATCAACAAGGACTAAAAAATAATGATGCAGTTCCAGTGACGATTGCTCACCGATCAATCTTTGGAGAGAACAGTACAAAAGTAAAAGCATATGTTTCAGAAAAGTACTCTGAACCGCGGCCCACATGAAACAGCTTACTATTGAGGCGGCTACTTGTCTGTGGACGGAGGCACTCCACGTACCAGGCCGGCTGCTGGATTCAATGTACAGCTGTCGGCAGTCCTGGCATAGACTGGATGGATTCAATGTAAAGCTGTCTACAAAGTCTGTAGAACTGTTATAGACAGGATGGATTTAATATCTTGGTTGTGGTGATCTTCAAAGTCGTAAGCGTCCATGTCCCTATTAACAACCAGATAAATGTATACAGTTATTATGAATATGAACTTTCAGAGAGATTTTCTGAATAGAGGAAGCAAGTGACATATATTAGTTTTGACTATGTTGTGTGGCCTGCATGAGAGATGAGTATACCATGTAAAGAACGATCTACGCCCCCATGACAGAGTATGATGCCTGAGTACCCATATTTTACTAGCTACCGTGGTCCAAAGATAGTTCACCCGTCAGGTTGCCTTTGTCCGATCGAGGTACAATTTCCCTTCAGTTCAGGCTTGAGATTGCTTTCCCTGAACGAACAAGTCGATCGAGGATAATCGCTCAGATCTGTCTCCGACCTTTGCTGCTAAACTAGCCCAGCCAGCATGATTGGAAGCATAAGTCTTTCTATCGGATACCCAAGCAGCAATTCTTGGCATAATTCAGGAAACACTCATTGCATTCATCAGCGCCATGTTTTTCTTTTTTTTAAAAAAAAAAACTTTTTCAATGCCGTGGCTTTGCTTCGAAGCGTTGCCCAGAATGCATGGATACAAATGCATGCATCGTCTCCTTCGATCTCGCATTCAAAACCTTCGAGATCAATATGATGACCTCCTACCCCACCAAGGACCACTGATCGCACTCCGAATTAAACCTTCGACAGCCAACAGCTACGCACGTACGTGAGAGCACCAAACCACGTTCACTCGGATTGGCCCGATATTATAGGAGTTACCAGTGTCGGAGACTTATCATGATCAGCGCTTCAGCGGTCCAACGCGTCTTCATCCCCGGCAAGCAAAAGCCTCGCCTTTATCTTCTCCCCCCAAACCGTCTCCTTGTCACACCTCCCTTCTCTCCTGCTTCTGCGCCGCCGCTTCACTCGTCTCTCGTTCCCGGTAAGCTCCTGATTGGGTTCCCCACTTTACCTTCCAATGCATGCTCTATTTCTATGTTCTGCTGCGCTATCTCTATTCTTGGTTAGATTCGATCGCCCGTGTGCATCTGTCGGAGCATAGGGAGCTCAGGGAGATGGTCCAGATGGACGATCAAGTAGCTTTGATTTATGCGAGTGTAATGACAAGATTTCGTTCTTTTTAACATGGGGCACGGGCGGCTGGCTGACTGTACTCTCATTGATCCTCCCAGGTGTTCCAATGGCGGAGATACTGGCCACTATGGTGGTCGGGCCACTGCTGTCCATGGTCAAGGACAAGGCCTCCAGCATCCTCCTCGACGAGTACAAGGTGATGGAGGGCATGGAGGAGCAGCACAAGATCCTAAAGCGCAAGCTACCGGCCATCATGGATGTCATCGCCGACGTGGCTCAAGCTTACTCCTCTATTAGATATCTTGAAATCCATTCATGTCCTCGTTTAAAGGTGCTTCCTCCATGTCTCAAACAACGGCTGAATGACATCAAGAAAACATATCTGAATGACCGTTACACAGGTAACCTCCGCCTGTTTCTTTATCTACTATTATTTTAACAAAAATGGTCATCCTGAAGCTCAGTTGATGTACCCTAAAAATAACTCACGAGGTGTTCATTAGTTACACGATATCTTTCAGTCCAGTGACGGAAAAAAAAATGACTAGTGTAGGTATGTAATCTACACTCAAAATATTGATTGCATAAATTATTATGTAACATAATGCACCATATATTTCGTGTGGGTGTCACTAATATCCTTGCCGCTGAAATTTAGGACTGCAAATTTGTTGCGAGTATTGTATAAGTGGACCGGCAATCTTAGGCAGCGCAGTAGTGATCTTTTTCTTTCTATAACAGCCATCCTGCTCGTAAATTCCTTTTGGCAACAAAAATTTTCACTACTATATTTTTTGGCTCCTCAAGTACACATATACTGTACTACATAGTTCAAGTGTCATACACTTCTTAAGTAAACAAAATTTTTTTCTGTGAGGTGTGCTATTTTTTTGTATAGTTTCTTATGGCCTATTGATTTTTAACATTTATAAATCTAAATATCATTCAGAGTCCAGGCCCAAGCCCAAGCCCAAGCCCAAGCCCAAGCTATCAAGACCATCAACTTGGAAATACGCAATCAGTGGGCACTGCTTAGCCATCAGGTAAACATCTGATTTCTTCTTCATCTATTTTAGCAAAATGACTAGGGACCTTAATTATTCTCCATTCACCCTAAAAGTAACTCTGCAGAGCATTGTTCTATTACTTAATTACAAGATATCTTTCGGTGTATTAGTGATGAAAAAAGTTTAATCAGCTTAAAGTATACTACGTTACACCTACTCAAGCACGGAATATGTCTAAAAAATTATATACTCCATCTGCTCCAAATTAATACTTGTCATTTTAAGTTTGATCAAAGCTAAATATTTCAATTTGCGACCATGAATTTCTGAAGATCTATATAACTGATTAACATTTTGAATTACAGAGGTCATGGCTGCTCCAGCTGGAGCGCAGAACCTGGCTAAATAGAGTGCAGAACCTGGCTGCTCCAACTGGAGCGCAGGCTGCAGCCCAGATGATGGTGCAGTCCGAAGATGCGAACCGTGGGTCCAACGAGCAAGAAGAGCTGATGGAGCTGGACTTCAAACCGGACGATGGACTGGAGGATTTGTTGGCGCCGAAAGCTGATGCTGTGGCTCTGGCCATCCCGAAGGCGGAGCTTCACAGAAGCACAAGGCAGGCCGACAGTGTCCCTATGGAACAGGCCGAGAAATTGAAGGCTGGCTGCAATCTGGACGGCCCATATCCAAAAGGTGACACGGTTACTAATTATATTCCTTTTTTACATTTCCCTGATATCAATATATTGCTTCTATTTGCACTAGTAGCTGCACTAGTTGCACATAGAGTAACCAGGTTAGTCAATCTACAAAGTGAAGCATGGGGCTAGAAGAGTTTAGATTAAGTGAAGAACGTATCCAGCATAGGAAAGTAGCAGCCCTAGAAAAAAAGGAAAAAGAGAAATTAGAAAGCAAGAAGATGTTCATTCTATTCTCAACCATTCGTGTGGGGAAATTATGGATGAGTAATGCATCTATGATTGATTGATGATGCATTAATTAGGCCGGTTCAATGAAAATCCAACCCATCATCTAAAAAAAAAAAGCCGAGATACATCATTCTATTACTCCATGTAATTAATTATTCACTACGTCCCAAAATAAGTGTCATTCTAGATTTTCAAACATTATCTTTGACCATTCGTCTTATTCAAAAAAAATTGTGAAAATATTATTTATTTTATTATGAAATGATTGAATATTAAAAAGATGTTAAGAATGGCTTATTTGTTTTTTGTATTTTCGTAAATTTTTTAATAAGATGAATGGTCAAACATTGATTTCTAAAAGTCAAAATCATCACTTATTTTGGGGGCACAGGGAGTATGAAAGGAGTTTTTCTTGGAATCACGATGGGTTTAATGACCCAATAAAACAAAAAAGTATATCAGACTTAACAAAAGTACAAAAGGTAACTTTTATTTCTATATCTGAAACAGGTCAGAAAAGCTTTACTTCCCTATTAAAATAACCTATTTGCTTGGCCAAGATTTTTTAGGGCATATTGCGAAATCCTACAAAAAAGTATAGGAAAGGATCATACTTTTTCTCGGTGAAGAAAAGTCTGACTGTTGGACCTTACTACTAATTACAATAAAAGCAATCCCACTCCATTGCGATCCTGCCAAATAGGATCATACTTATGTTAATCCTTGATTTAGTTTTAATCTGTTTCTGCTTGTAAAAACACTACTATTTCCTTGCGTAGGTACACTAACCGATGGAAATTACAATTTCATTTCAGTTGAGTCACCACAAAAAGAATCACTTCTGGCTTATAATGTACAAGATGAAGATACACAAGTGCATAGTAGGATAGAAGATGAAGATGCAAGTGATCAGAGGAATGAGGAGATGCTTCAACCAAGGGACGAAGAAGGTGAAGCCGCAAGTTTTGAAGGAAATGGACAGCAAAGTACTAATGCTGTACCAAAGGAACTCAAGGATCCAAAGAATGCAAAGAAGAGTACTAACATAGAAGGTATGATGGATAGGCACCTTGAGATGAGCACCAGACAAGCTGAACAAAAAGTAGAGTTGTTCGCAAAAGAAAAGGAGGCTGCTAAAGGTACTGATTATTCTATCAAGAGGTGCATATCAGTCATGAATTCAATGGATGTGACCAAGGAAGAAAAGGCCAAAGCATATTCCTTCTTCAAGAACAAAGACAACTGAGAGGTTTTTCTATGTGCGTGTGAAGGAGATCCAGAATCAGCTTTGCTTTGGCTTAGAAATGAAATGGTTAAGCAAGTACTTGTATCATTAATCAACATTATTTGAATATGCTCATGATTTTTTGTTGAATTTGGAGGGTAAAATTGCCTATCTAGGTAGGCTAGTACCTTTCTTCAACATGGCCTTTGCATCTTATTATACTCAAATACAAGTAATCTTCCTTTGAACTTTGTGAAATTTTCCTTTCGTGCACTAGATAGTGGAAACCATGGCATTTACAGTTTCATTGCTATCAAAACATTTAGGGGAGAAAATGGGACGGTAAATTCTGTCCTGTCCCGATTCCGAAATCATTTTTTCTCGATTGAAAACATTTAGGGGTGAAATTTTCCGTTCGTTACTGATATTTTACCGTTTGAATTTGTTTGTTTCCGTATATCCGATTATTCCGATCCCCTATTCCGATCCCGACTTTCCCATTTTTGTTTCCATCCGATTAATTAAATATGAAAACAAAAATGGGATAAGTATTTTTCCAATCATTTCCGTTCATTTTCATCTTAAAACATTAGGAATATGCAAAATTTGCTATGGCACACCCCAAAATTGTAGCTTTTTCTGTAGCCACAATACAACTTGTGATTTTTGCTATAACATATGGAAAATTCTTAATTCTTATTAGCACAATAAAGCAGGGAAAAGTGATATTTCTGACTTTTTTATCTCCTTGCATAAATACATTTCAACTTGAAACTTTGCACAAAAAGATACTTGTGCATTCATCAGCCATGTGGATTTTTATAGATTTTTTCCAACTGTTCACAAACTTTGGTTTACAAAACAACTATTTTTCTCAACAAAAAGTTATTTAAACAGTAGAGCAAAAACTTTAAAAAGCACACTTCGATAGAATGCAGCAATCCATATTTGTGAAAAGTTTCAAGTAGTAGTAATGTATTGTGCGAGGAGATTAAAAAGTAAAAACCATCACTCTCAAAGCGGCTGCGGGAGGAAGTGGCAGCCGGAAAGGGAGAGCAGAGGATTACGGTTTTGGTTTTATTATACCGATTGCTCTAGGTTCGCTTCCGGCTCAAAGAACCTCGAGTTACTGTTTGAAAGGAGAACCCACAGAAAAAAAACATTTAAACCGGGGAACCAAAAAACAAAATTCAATTTTTTTCTGAAAACTGACCAACCGATCAAACCAAACCGTAACGGTTCGACAAAAACCAAAGTTTTCAAGCGGTTCTTACCAGTTTGTTAATCATAGTTTTCAAGTAGGTTTGATAAAAACCATGATTTTCAAGTAGATTTTAACCGATTTTGTTAACCATGGTCTCTATCAGTACCGCTGGATTTCACAATATTAATTATTGCAGCTTGTTATGACTAGATGACCTCCCATCCCTAGGAGGTTCGAAGTCCTCTGCCTCGCACACTGCCGCAGCCTGGATTCTATACCGGGCAACAGAGTGACTGGTGCAAACTGAGGAAGCAGGCAGAGCTTCCTGCTTGACCATGTAGTATTACCTTTTCATTTAGAAATGAGATTAATTTGTTTGTGCTCCAGCATAAGTGGAACACTTGTTAGTAGTTTACAAATTGTGGAAGATACTCCTTATAAATCAACTTGCAAGTATGTTATTGTTGTTACAAGCTGTTCTAAGAAGCTACAGTACATGATATGCTATGAAAGTATTGAAAGTGTCTATATTCTTGTTATCTGTACTAAAGGTGTTTCGGTGATCCTGCAACTCTTTTGGTTTTTGCAATCTTGTGCGGGGGTCTTAACTAAGAAAGGCGCACAGAGCTTCCTGCTTGACCTTGCTTTGTCCCATTTTCGTTTAGAAACGAAATTTGTTTATGCTCCGGCATAAGTGGAACACTTGCTAGCACTGCACGATTGCGGAAGATATACATCGCAGCTCTGAAATATGCTTGCAAAGTCCTAGGATTATACTATTAGTTGTAGCTTGCAGTTTGGTCCAAAAAAGAAAAAAGTAGTACCTTGCAGCAGCCAGTTGTTGTGAACCGTCATAGTGAAATGCTTAGCCGGTAGGGAAGCAGGCAGCTTGAACGTTTCTGCAGGCATCAGTTTGAGATTCGTAAAATGCGTATTTTGTTCAGACCAAAAATCCAGGGAAGCCTGAGTTTGTTGCACTTGTCTGAGCTCTGACATTCTGGAACCACAGCCCACATGAAACAGCTTGATCGTTAATGATGCATCCCAGTCTTAGCACTCAAAAGAGAAAAACCATCATTTTTTATACATCTTCAGTTCGTGCAGTTTGGCATTGTTTTAGCTTCAGCATAGTGCTTGAAATACTGTTACTACTGGTCTTGCCAGCAGAAAGGTTCAGAATTTAATTGTTCCAGTTTCTATTTTTTCAGATGTAATACCAATTCTGAATGACAAGTTCAATCTAACGTGAATTTTTTGTTGTGTGAAGTGACTTGAATGCGTCACTCTGCAATTTGGAAATTTGTGGGTTTAAGAAATTCGGTTGATCTTTTAGTCATACCAGAACTCTGAACTTTCCTACAGGCTACAGCAGAAGGGGAGGACCCGTGGTCGTTCGATTAGACACGCACGAATCTCCAATACGGCGCTACAGGCTACTGGAGAAGCGTTTGTATCAGCCAATCCATAACAGCCGAGTGCCTTGGAATGGAGGACGGCTCCGGAAGCAAGTTTTCTCGACGTCCGGCCAACGTGAGGGCGATCGCGCTCCGACTCCAGAAAACACCAGCAAGTCCTTCCTACGCCTGCTCGAGCTATCCTCGGAGGAACATGATGCCTGCCCTTATTATACCACCTTCGATTTCCACCTCTCGTCTTGCAGGCAGCAGGGCATTTGCTGCCGTCGCTGCTCTGTCGTGTTTTGCTAGCAGCAACACTGGACCAGGCCAGGCAGAACCGGAGGCGCCCGCCAGGTACTCGATGAATTGCCCAGCCTGTCCATAATGTCCGTTCGTCCTCGGCTTTACGCGTTCGTTCATGTCTCAGATTTGATTTCTTCCTTTCATGACAACCACATCGTCATTCGTCCCGTGCTCAAGATGCAAGTGGTCGGGACCGTTCGAGGAGCTGCCTTCTTCGTCAAACTGTACCCGGTGCGCCCCTTCAGTGTGCCTGATCCAACCATACGTCGTTGTGGACTTGTGGTTCCGACCGCTATGTCAAGGAAGCAGCAGCTGCGGCTGGTGCAGGAACAGCAGATTTGGTCGCAGCACCGGCAGGGCGTCGGGAGCGTTTGCATCAACACCTCCGCACGGCGGCGGGATACCCACCTTGGCAGCCAGGACGACGTATGCTACTAGCCATTGCACTAGTTCAGAACATGGGATCGATCGAACGGTCGCAAGAAAGATGGCTTCGCTCCGGTTCAAATCAGAAAACAAATCGCGTGATTCCCAGTTTATTTGATCAGCGCTCAGGACGGTTTCCTCGACGTCTAGGACAGTGCCGCCGCCAGCAGTTTCTCATCAAGCACGGGATCGCGCCGCCGCCGGCAGTCCTCCGTCCTCGTCCTCGGCGCTAGAAGTCCGCTGCCATGGATTCTGATCCATCATTCGTTTAGTACTGACCTGGTGGTGTTGTCTCATCAGGTGCCCAAGAGGATCGCATGGAGGCCGATCAATTCACCGGGAATACCTCTGTTCTTGTTGCTGATACAATTGCTTTAGAAAATCGTGACGCAACGAAAGGTTGCCACCACCAGTTCTTGTTGCTGATACACTGCCACCGGATGTGCGGTGCGGAGATCTCATTCTCGTCGGCAGCGATGCTGTCGTCTTCTGGCTGCCACCACCAGTTCCTGTGGGAGCTCGAAGGCTCCGTACTGAACCTCGCTGACATATAAGGACTGATCTATCAGCCGCCCCCCCTCCGCCTAGCGCGGGCCTGTCCTTCCCGCAGCTCCTGGCCCAAACCCCTCGCTCTGAGCCGTCTCCTCATCGCGCGTCCCCTCCATCTCTTCACACGGGCACCACCATCTCTTTCCACTATGTTTAGATCTTTTGTATAAGAACTACAACTTTGACCAAGAGTTTTCTGTGTCAAAACCGAACAGCTCTGTTCTGGAAAGACCTTCACGCTTTTACATGTTTAGCTCCTTCCACAAGATTGAATTCATTTTGCTCATAACCAGTGTTTCTGTACAGGGTCTCACGGCAAAAGGTGTGAGGATCAATGAATACCGCATTGTTGACATACGAGTGCAGCATAAAAGAGGCAGAACCAGTGTTAATGTCATAATCGATAGTGACTCTAAATACATTGTGATACGATGTCACAAATCTTGGCATTAGGAAATAATGTGGTTGTGATGCAAGCAGATAGCATACATCATATTAGCCTAAGGTAGAATATACCTTAGGCTAAGAAAATCTTGCTTACCCCATATGAAAGGGATAAATGTATTGGTGAAAGCATACACAGCTTCTTCTTTTTTCAGTTTTTTGTACTTTTGCATTAATGATATTTTTGTTAAATCGGTTGCAATCAAAAACCAAACATCATATTAACCAATTAAGTAGTATTATCTTCCCTAATTGATATGCGTAACATTCTGATTTCAGACAACTACGTAACTTAAAGAAATCATTTGGTGGGATTGTCCGAGTCTGATGTACTGCTTTTATTCTGGATATTTTTAATCAAAGGGCAGCAACACATGGAGCTGCTTTGCAGTTAAACAAATAAGAATGTGCCTTCTTTCTTGGCTTTACAGGATTAATCATTTCTTGGCATCTGTAGTTTTAAGTGGAAAAAAATGCCAGCATTGGCACACACGCCTTGGTTAAGTAATCATTTTCTCTTTTTAACTTTGGCATCTCAAGCATCTACATCTGGATAAACAAGAATTCTGGGATTCATTTCTCATACATCACGGTGTATTATCACCTCTCAACCTAGCAGTGATAATTTTTACTTAAATAACCATCCATGCTCGTCACTATGGTATATTATTTTTTTTTGGTGAGCAAAAGGAGTATTATCCATCCATGCAATTGTTCGTCACTGTGCTTCAGAAAAGTTGTGTTTTCCCTCATCATTTACTGTAGCGCTGAGTTTGTACGGATTGTGTTATCTGAAATTGATGATTCATAACCTAGACGTCATTGACAGGTAAGTAAGCTAAAGAACTAATCGGAATCTGTCCGAAAACATAGAAAGTTGTGTCGCTAACGTCACCATTCTTCCTATTCCTGTTGTTTCTCTGATATGAGCATAGACATTTTCATAAGAGAAACATTCTCACTTTCCATTAGTTATTGATTGATTCATTTTCCAAAAATTTCATAGGATATACAAGTGCTGGAAAAAATACGCCCTTGAACTGCTTAACTGGAGCTGATGTGCTTGCAGAGGATAAGCTATTTGCCACATTAGATCCAACAAGGAGATTTTTTGTACGTTGACCAGTACATTCTCCTGTCCAGTTATGGATGTATTGGTGTCCATATGAGTTGCATTAGCTAGACATGAAGAACTCTTTGGCATTATTTGTATGTATTTGAAAAGGAGAATATGGTCTCTCCTAGAATACTCGATTCTTAATATCCTTAATGCGGTGACACAAAAAGGCTATTCATCTTTGTACATGAACGAGACTGAGTTTCTTCTAAATGATACTGTCAGATTCATTCAGAACTTATCCACCTTGCTGGTGAGTAGAAACAGAGCATATTGCTCCCATATATATATATATATATATGTTAGCTTGATGAGTTGTAGTATGCTTTTGATTCTCTTTTAGTTATGCAGACTGTTAAAGTTCAATAATTGACACTTGAACAAGTGGCGGCATTTAGAGCAACACAAGAGGAGATAGCAAAATCATTAGTTCATCTTATGGATATCAGGCATGGGACTTATATAACAGACATTGTACCTTTCAACTCAATGTATCTGAAGATCTTGATACTGTGTCATATATGTTGCAGTCATCCATTAACTCAAAACAAATAGATGCTATTGACAAAGTATTAAAGGAGCTGGATATAGAGTCCATTCCCAACTTGGTCGTGTGGAATAAGGTGAGTTTGTTCATTCAGCATTTTGTGCTTTGCTTTCAATCACGATCATTGTTATTCATTGAAGTATTACGGAAAATCTGCATATCTGCTGCAGTGATGGCCTGGAAGAATCCTGTTATGCAATTCAGGCAAGCTTTAAAAATGTTGGTGTAACTCAACAATATGGGACAGACAAACATAACAACTGTTCGAGCTAATGAACTTAGCAAAAACGTGTTGACTACAGTATGAACTGCTCTTTTATAATTTCTATTTAGAATCCAGTGCGTACAACGGATGTAATAGCCTCCTAAGCACTGCAGTGAAAGAGTGAAGGATCCACTGATCCAAAATATACTGCCATTGGCATATCTTTAAACATGACGAATAAATTTGCACTCTATTGTGAAATACTAAGCGGTAAGGTTCATAAGGCGCAGATGACTGGTGCTTCGTCCCAAAGCAGTTGGATGTACTTCATTAGTAAACTATTTCTCCTTTTCCTTGGGCATCTGAATCCTTAGAAAGTTGAGATGCGAGTAGGATTTTATAATTGCAAAGTGCACATGCTCTCACGTGGATGGCTGGCGCCTTGCCCCAGAGCGTTTGGGTGTACTTAGTAAACTATTCTCCTAATGTCCTGGGCATCTGAATGTTAAGAAAGATGAGATGCGATTAGGATTTTGTAATTGCACAGAGCACATGCTTTCACGTGGATGGCTGGCGCCTTGCCCCAGAGCGTTTGGATGTACTTACTTCCTTCGTCCCAAAATAAGTATTTTTTTAGATTTTTTAAATATCTATTTTTAACCATTCATCTTATTCAAAATTTTTGTGAAAATATTATTTATTTTATTATGAAATGATTCGATATTAAAAGTACTTAAAGCTTGTCTTGTTTATTTTTATATTTTTATAAATTTTTTGAATAAGATGAATAGTCAAAAATATTGATTTTAAAAAATCAAAAACGTCACTTATTTTGCTATTCTACTTTTGTCTTGGGCATCTGAATCTTAAGAAAGATGAGATGCGATTAGGATTTTGTAATTGCAAAGTGCACATGCTCACTCACAGTGATGACTGGTGCCTCCACGGAGCTATTCGCTTAATTGAAATCTTGCAAATTGTAATAGGCAAATTTTAATATAGATCAAAATGATTCTTAGCCGTCCATCTGTGTGGATCTTCAGGATTAAATTGGTCTTTTACCTCCTAGGAAGTAAAGTTCTCCTATAATTATTAATAGCTACAGAATTAAATTTGGAAAGTAATTTGGTTGTTTTAGAAACTGATGCATGCAACAATGTTATTTTGTTTATTTTCTTGCAAAAAATCAATGGCTAAGATCAATTTGTTGCCTTACCTCCTAAGAGGTAAGCCAATAGCAATTAGTCTATATTGCTAACTGCCCCTGTTAGCACTAGCAGGATCTTTAGCCTAAGAAATTGAACCACCACAGACATGATTTTGTGATCATACCTTAGTTCTTGAGCTTTCATCACTCACCTTCTGGTTCTGATCCGTTCTTCATGCTTCTGCTTTGCCACTTAGGGCATAGAATGACCCTTTCCAGTGCTTGTTGTGACTTAATTGATTGGGCTTTGCTTTAGGGGAGAGGTACTCATGGTGACTTCACTGTCACCTTTACTGAAATCACCTCTCCTCTTTTTATAGTCACAATGCACTGGGGGCAGCACCCTGGTAGCTTCATTTAGCTTGCAATCAAAGCATTTAAGTGTAGGTAAGAAGGGTTGCTCAACTACTTAGGTAGTTAGAGACAAGCTTTCACACCTAAACTGGTTTAACAACCTAGCTTAGCTGTGATCACATTCAGACCAAACATTCTCCCCCTTAATCATTAGGTAAACCTTAATAAGCCCATCTTTCAATAAAATGGCATACCAAGATAAAAGGATTAGAACGATGAATTAACCATATCGTTGAACCAAGTTACTATATTATACCTTCACATATTAAATGAACTTCTTTAACTTAGAAGCTCCAAAAATTTACTCCTTAAACTTTAGTCATAGCATATGAATTCACTTCTTCAATAGACAATACACCAGATCAATAAATTATAATAAGTCAATTAAGTACTTACACAACTAATTGATCATGGTTCCCATTCCATCTCAAAGTGAATCATTTTATTATATGGGGAGAGGGTACTTCAAATACCCCTTATTTCAGGATCAAAGGCTACTCTACAATGTGAGTCGGCATTACAATCTTTAAATACATTGGATGGTAAGCCTTTTATGAGCGGATCCGCTAATATTACATTAGTGCACACACACTTTAAATTTTAATGTAAGATCCTGGGTTCTATCTTTCATAATATGGTACGCAAAGTCAGTGTGTTTGGCAGCAACATTTGACTTGTTGTTACTCATATAGATTACTGCTAACTTATCATTGCAGTTGTCGGTGTTTCGTACAGCGGGCCCTGTAGAATTTGTATATCAGAGAGGGGTTTTGTATGCTTTTCTCGTTGATGTGGTCTAGTCTATGGAAGAATCAAGAGATTTAGCCTGGTTCTGGCCGAGGTTACAAGGCTTGGCGCCTACGTAACCGAGCTGCCCCTTGTCGGGTGGGGCCGTGAACAGCTCGAAGTTGATTCTCTGGAAGCTTTTGGGCATCAGGTCATCTTGTCAACGTCATCGTCTCTGTCCCTTGTCCGCCATGGGATGGACAGAGTCGGCTTTGCTGCACTGTATCAGGAATCCCTGCTCTAGTCGAGCGGCGCCCGACCCATAGGTGAGATGAGTAAGGCTGTTTCGACCCATTAATGGTCGGACCGTGTCGTCGAGCGGCCCCGACCCTCGGATGGCCAAGCCGCGTTTTCGGGTAGGTCCAACCCTCGGGTGGTCGGACCACGTCTTTGAGACTTAGCACAGTTGAGCCATTGGTGGAACCAGAGTTCGACGGGCCCTGACTGGGCTGGGACTGTAAGTACCCAGCTATATGATCTCGACAACAGTGTATCTTAGGTGGTTTAACATTGGCATCAACCACTTATAATTTTGGAATGGATTTCATTAGCCATATAACCTGCCCATTGCCTCATGCCATAAGATTTATTCTACATTGTCGACGATGCAGTAAGATTCCTTTTGAGCTATTCCACGATATAGCTATCTTTTGGGAGTGTGAAATAACATCACGTAGATTTCTTAACATTATCACATCTCGCAAAAACTTTATCTGAATAACCATCCACAGGTTATCACAGGTTATCAGATTTCTCATATGCGAAGAGTTTATAAGAGACATTTCTGTGATCCAAATAGCATTTGATTGTTATCTGTCAAGCATCCTAATAATGAATGTCATTGTCAGGGCGAGCGCACTATTAATTCATAATATAAGGAATTGACTTTATCTGCGCATATTCATAATCATTCTTTGGACATCAAAATGTTTCAAATTTATCGCCTTTGACAATAGGAGCAGGTGAAGCTAAACACTTTGCAGATAGTACTTCCTGAGTAACTTTTCAATGTATGCCTTCTGGGATAACCCCGATTTATCTTTGGATCTATTTCAGTGAATCTTAATTCCCAAAACATAAGTAGTTCCACCAAGCTCTTTCATATCAAACTTAGAGGAGACAACATTCTTAGTTTTCAGCAGTAAATCCTTTATCACAGCTGGCTTACTCCCTCTGAACTTAATATTACTTACAATTGTCCACTTTATGCCTTTCAAAATCAAACTTCATCACTTTGACGCTTGTTTCCAAATGTATTTCTTAAGTTGACATCTCAAATGTAACTTTCCTTCCACAGCAAAACACATTGGTTTGGCTATGTATGCTTCTTAATATAAATCATCATTCTATGATGTCATCTTTACATCTATTCGATGTAACTATATTCATAAAGATTCTTAATAAAACTTCAACAGAGACATATGAGAGAATCTTTATTATAATAAATATCTTCTCTTTATATGAAGCCCTTTTGCAATGAGTTTATCTTTGAACACTTTGATACTTCCTTATTGCCCTCATTTCATTATTAAAGGTTTCGTTC
>BCLG01004243.1:0-39582 GCA_001602295.1 Zoysia matrella
GTCGAGGCCTCTCCTTCGCCATTTCGTCGCTTTGAACATCGCCATGGGTGCGGCGCTGCACGCAGAGGCACTCGTTGCCGCGGCGGCCGAGATCCGCCTACACCCCGCCGTCGTCGGCACCGTCTTCCTCGCCGTGGCGGCGCTCTTCAATTCGGCAATCCTGACTGTCAACTCTCTCGTCGCACGGCGGCCACCCGAAGGCGAATCGAAGACGGTCCCAACCGTTACCGCCGCCGCGGCGCCGACCTGCTCAGCATCGAGAATTCAATTTCCCTGTTTCGTCGTGCTCTGCTTCGCCATCGGCGCGGCACTGCACGCAAAGGCACTCCTTGCCGCCGCGACCAAGATCCGCCTACACCCCGCCGTCGTCTGCATCGTCTTCCTTGCCGTGGTGGCGCTCTTCAATTCGGCAATCCTGACCGTCAACTCTCTCGTCGCACGGCTGCCACCCAAAGGCGAACCGAAGACGGCGCGTTGCTCAACCGCTTCCGCTGCAGCAGCGCCGACCTGCTCCGCATCGACACCTCAGCTTCCCTATTTCTTCGTGCTCTGCTTCGCCATGGGCGCGGCGCTGCACGCAGAGGCACTCGTTGCGGCAGCCGCGGATCTCGTCATCGTCGTCGCCTTCATCCTCACCGTCACAGCGCTCTTCAACTGGGCGATACTCTCCATCAACTTCTGCGTCGCTCGTCGGGCAGCCGAGCGCGAGCTGAAGATGCTGCCTCGCCCTGCCGTTCTCGCCGCCCCCGTGACACGCTCTCCGCACCTCGCACGTCTCGTATTCCTCGTCCTCGTCGCGCTGTTCTCCGCGTCATGTTTCATCGAGCCGTTCGCATTGGCCGCCGAGCACCAGCTGCACAGGGACGTCGTCATCGTCTTGGCACTGTTGTTGGCCGCTATGTTGAACGTCACCGTCCACCTCTTCCGATCGTTCTTCCTGCCCGAACCGCCGTCCGCCCTCACCACCGCAGCTCAGGGGCACGGTGTCGGGGCGATCACCGGCGGCATCATGGGTATTGGTATTGCCACCGCAGCTTGCCTTGTTGGCATAGGTGGATCCGCTTATCCTGTGTTCGCGCCTGCTCGTAGCTGAACCCTGAATAGTGCTTCCGTTGATCTTGGTGTTCGTCTCTGTGTTGCGATATTCTTATACAAGTGTGCGGTGCGAATTCTTCCGTAATTTTTTGAAATATAAGTTCTAGGAGCATGTACACTTCGGTCCCTCTATTAATGTACAAGGTGTTGTATGTCAAGAAAAATATTGTACTGAAATAAAAATGCCTATTCAGTGAGTTCATGGATTGAGTTTTGTTTGCCTAGGTTCATATACCTGAAAACGAACATTGCAGGGGCCCAAATATGTGAGAAATATTGACAGTTATTTAAGCCTCAACCCCCACCATATTTTTTAGGGAAGACCACAACGCTTTACATTGATACTTGAGCAGGATTGCAATCAGAGGTAAGGGCGCGGCCCTTAAACAGTCAGTGGCATCACTCTGCCATGAATCGGTAAGCTTGGCACAAAAATTCGCTGCTGCGTTTGCCTCCGATTTACTCCATGTAGGAAGCCTTGAAATCATTCCATGTAGGAGTACTCGAAATCGATGATCGAGCGCCTGTCATCGTGTCCATCAGTGATACCACTGAAGAACTACCCGTTTCAACAACAAAGTTTATTGTTCCAAATTCTTGTGCCAGAAGAATACCATCTCGAATCGCCAAAGCTTCAGCTTACAAGGCATCTTAACCGTTATCATAACATTTGGCACCGGCAATCAGCATTCAGCTTTAGATAATCTCGATCATGGTTTCCATTTGACTGGCAGCCTCATAGCTTTCTCTCTATCCGGAGCACTATTTAGCTGCTCCATACAGGCTCCAGGTTTTCAACCCCCACCATGTTGGTATGGAGATTTGAACTCTTTCTGCTCTTGTAGTTTACCGTATAACTCAAAAGAACACAAGCGTTGCCCTGTTCTGGTGGGAGATTTTTCAATTCTTACCATCAAATATATTAACCTTTTAATCATTATCACTCAATTCGTAAGCATTTCAATCTTTACCACTAAATAAGTTTTTCACTTCAAAACATATCATTTTTTTAAAATTTTATTGTTTTATATTATGTTATTATATTATGTAATAATACATTATATTTATTATATTATGTTTATTATACTATTAGCATCACTTAAGCTCAAATTTTGTTTATTTTAACACAATATAAAACAGTGAAAATAATTAAAAATTTGAAAAAAATAGTATATTTTGAGGTAAAAAATGTATTTAGTGGTAAAGATTGAAACGCTTACAAGGTAAGAATTGAAAATCTCGTTCTCGTGGTTTTCACCAAGTTGGATTTGGGAATCGGGACATAGAGCAGTACTTGTGTTCTCCTGATGCTAGATTCGAGGAGCTCTTGCACAGCTTCTAACATTTGCATATGTTCTGATCCGAGTTCAGTAATTGAACAATCGGTTCACGCGCACAGTTTCAGTAGAATTCGCACGAAGCAGAACGCTTAGGTGCTCCTGTGAGCCGTGAAGCGCGGAAGCAGGGGCAAGCAACCAGCTACGATAGTCTATCTGTCGCGTAGTTTATTACTGACACTATGATGCATCAGTAATCTCAAAAATGATGCTGTCAGTAACTCGGCATCACAATTCAGAGATGAAGTCAAAGGTGAAGCACTGATTGATTTCCCACTTGCATAAAATTCAGCAAACAAAAAACACCAATAACTAAATAATGCATTCACCTATCGTATTACTACAATTGCGGCAGAGTAACTAGTAGTAGGATTAACAAGTACTCCTACTACGACTACAACTGCAACAAACTAATATAAAAAAATTTCATGTTAACCGCAGAAGGGAGGACGAGTTCGTCAGCAACTTTGACGTTTGAATCGGCTGCGGCGGCGGAATCCACTTTACCCAGAAGAATGCGGAGTGACGCCAAACGGAACGTCTCACTACGACGTCAATACCTCGCGTGCGTGAAGCGAGGTTTTGGTTTCCCCAGCCCTTGGGGGCCACGGCCACCACGGCTATGCGTATTGCGGAGCCTTTTTCCTGTTTGAGCCCTTGGGACACAGATAAATTCAAAAATTTTCATATTTAATTTTCTATGAATATTATTATGACTCTTTCGTCTGCTGCTTTTGATGCCATGCTCGTACAGAATCCTCTCATTAGGTATAACATACTCCATTTCTAAATTAAAAAACCAAAAGGAGTATAAATTTCCCATGTTTAAAAATTTTAGAACTTTTTTCTTTGGATTATCAGTTCAATTGAGATAAGAATGAATCCTACCCTTTTACTCTTTTCCTACTCTTTAACATGTTAGTTTTACTTCCTCCGATTTTAAAATATTAATAATAATATTAATGTTACTTTTAATCATGCATCTCATTTTTAAAATATGATAAATAATTTTTATAATTTCTTTTATTATTATTATTATTATTATTATTATTATTATTATTATTATTTGAAATAATTAATATTTTTACATATTTAAATAATTTTCTAAGCAATATGGATACAAATAATATTAAAAATCAAAATAGTTTAAATTTAGAGAGCAGTTTGTCGTCAGGATCATGATGGACAAAAAAAATAACTCTACAACATCACGAGGTGCTTTCTGCAAACACTCCCGATACGGAGGTTTCTTCCGCAAGCCTCTCCGCAAGCATTCCTCCGCACTCCAAATTCGCCGCTTCCCCCAAAATTTCGACCGAATCAATTCCCCAATGGCATCGGATGGCAAGATCAAGGAATCCCAGCCCGCCACCACCTCGCCGCGCAGCGGGAGGGAATCGGAGCGGCCGCAGTCGTTGCCGTGGGGATTGGGGCCATCGCTTGCCTTGTTGGCGCTGGTGGAGCAGCCTATGGGTACGCACCCGCTCGCAGCTAAATTGCATGGGTGATCCGTGAATTGGATTCGATTTCGACTGCTTAGTTTTATGATTTATTGTTGTACTTTATTGTTACCATTTGCATTTTGTTTGTGTACTGTGCTATATGATAGATACTGTAGTATAGGTGTGCCATCAAGGGAAAAAGAGAGAAAAAATTGTAGTACTTATGTAGTAGAGCTTACCGTATAGAGTGTCTGTGCGAGATAGATCATACAAGTATGTGTAATGGAAAAAAATTACAAAAAAAAAAGGTGAAACAAAAAAGTCCCTTTGATGTTGATCTGATCATGTGAATTGTCAGTTTCTTTCTTGGTCGTGCTCTAAGAACAGGGGATCCATGCTGGATGCCCCACTTTGCAGTGTTGGATGGTAAAATCAGTGTGAAATACAATACTGTTTATCTGTATTGTTCGATACGCTATTCATGGTGTTTATTGATTCAGAAAATGCTGGGGCTCGTGTTGTGCTCTGTGTTTAGCAAAAGTAATAAAATTAAGCAAACGGAACAGTTGGACTAGATCTCATATGGCCATTGATACACATCATGGAATGACAAAAAGTGTCACAAGTTATCCAAAGCTGCGTACATGACTAGACTCGAGGGCTATGGAGCATCAGCAGGATTTTCAGGTTTGTTTACGAGATTCTGATGTTTTTCTTACTGTGTTATATAAGATTTGGTGACTTGTATTATTTACTTCTGCAAAGTTATAAACATTTGACACTTTCATAATCAGAATCCTGAAATGTTCTTGCTTTGGCTTTGAATATTAGTTACACATAGACTGATACTGCTTCCATCTTTGCTAGTACTAGATCCTATGATCTGACTGGTTTCATTTGTGTTAATTGCAAGCAAATTCTCATGGCTGCTCTCATCACACCTTATATTGTAGGACTTGTATAATACTCCTGGTGATATCTATTATTGGCATGCTCTATATCTATATTTTCTTTGTATGGGTATCTGTTTGTTTCTTATACTGGTTTTATCATCTAATAATATCATTCAACTACGATAGTGATGCAGGCTTTCAAAGTTGCCGCCGTTGACAGAGTTTGTCAACATCTTATGATGGTGTCACTTCATTTTTACATTTTTTCCTTGGTACATTTTATCATTTGACCTGTAAGATTTTTCCAGTTTTCTAAAAATGTGGGCCAAAAAACTAAAATTATAAAAAATTACAAGCAGAATTGGACAACCTTTTTTGGAGACCATTTACTTTTATACAAAATCTTTGAGAGCCACAAACCTGCATCCGAACCATTTCTCATAGTACAGTGTCACATACATCATTAAATAAGCTTGAATTTAGTTTTTTTGCCCCCTGTTATAACAGAAACACCGTATCAGCATTGATCACCGACTTTTGATACTTCTGGTGGTTCCCTTTTCTGATTGTTCTGGTCAGGGGATAGTATCTCCACAGTCCACATTGATTGCCCAAATAAGCATGCCCATGGCGATTAAATAATCTAGTGAGGTCATTTTATCATGATAACATTTCAAAACTTTCAATTTTAATTTCATTCTTTTTTTTCTCTCTTTTTGTTTTTGTTTTAAATAAAGTGCCTATTAGAACTTTATGCTGGTTGAGCCTACATAATTGAAAATAGTTGAATTTAGTTTTTCTTCCCCATTATACTTCAATTTGCAGTGAACGTTTCTCAGATCCACGATTTTTTCAGCTATTAGTTTTGCCAGTATGATTGGTCAAAATTGAAATATCTAAAGAATATTATCTTGGGAGAACTTTGTAGTTAAAGAGGCACCTGATCTCGCTTGGACAATAAAACTAATTTCTTGTGATGGAAATGGACATGGAGGTACTCTGATAACCTGAATTATTATTCAGCCACGTTATCTCAGTGCTTTCAAATCATCTCCTTTTTGTCGAGCTTGCGTCTGAAACTTCCTTCTGTCACCTGATTTGAAGCTGAGATTCACTATCCTCAAGACTGCTGATGCAAGGCTGTCCCTTTCCTGACAATCTTCGTTTCGTCAGGTGAGTTAGCATTCCAACTTTACTGATGCACCATGTGTTGACTCCAGTTTCGCTATTATTAACTGATGCCATCATCTTTTTGTGATACTATTAGCTCCATTAACATCGTTTTCAGTGTTCCATTTTGGCATTGCTTCTATAAACACTTAAGAAATTTTCTAAGATTGGACTGAAAACTATAAAGAGCAAAATTAAAAGAACATACCAAATCATTTTCTTTATACTACAACTTTGCAACCTTGCAAGTCCGAGCCAGACTTTTCATCACACTATTTTGCATATCTCTATTACCTAGCAACTAACATCAACTATCACTATCAATAAGAAAGAAGAATCGCAATCTCAATTCTAAAGCAAACCAATGTGACATTGTGCCACATGTCTAGAATATGTACTGTACACACATACTCTTATTATCCTACTTGCTCCCCTATCCTGGTCTTATGCCCCACTTTCCTGGTTGTAGTTCGACGTCCTCCGGTGCCTTCGTAGTGCAGCACTGTAGCCACCGACCACCCCATCCTTACCGTGGAGCACAATGCCGGCATGGATGGAAGAGTCTGGATACTTCTCCTGGTGCCTCTCTTGGTGGCTGTGGTGATGGGGCCGGTGCTTCTCTTCAACCTCTACTTTCATCTCTACGACTTTGTCCTCCTCCACACTGATGGTGAACACAAATGGGCCGACAGGGAAGAAGTCATCCATTTCGAGCACAGGCTCCAGGACCTTTACTACCTCCTTCATTGTGGGCCTAGACTTTGGGTGTTGGCTCAAACACTTGTATGCCACAATAGCCGCCACCTCGGCGCCCTTGCACGAGTACTGGCACTCCAAAGCTGGATCCATGACTCGGTACAGTCTGTCAGGCCGCTTCAGGTATGGCCTGGCCCAGTCCACCAAGTTCTGCTCCCTTGGGCGCCGAGCACGGTCCACTGACTGCCGGCCTGCAAGGAGCTCTAGTAACACCACACCAAAGCTGTAGACGTCGCTCTTAGCAGTGAGGTGTCCCGTCATAATGTACTCAGGGGCAGCGTACCCATGGGTCCCCATGACACGTGTAGTTACATGTGTCTCGTCACCTTGAGGCCCGTCTTTGGCAAGCCCAAAGTCGGACAGCTTGGTGTTGTAGTCCTGCATTACATCAGTAGAGATTTCGTTTAGAAGACACTGAGTGGATATATCACAATGAGATAGATACATTAATGTATGTTTCGTGTGATGTGTGATGCGAGTTACTGTTCATGGATTGATAGTCTGCTTCATACTGTGTTAGCGTGACAGTGATGGATAAGATATTTTGGTTAGGTGGTGGGTGAAGAGTGTTGGATAGCTGCTGGGGATTCTCGAGTTTGGCGTGTATCCAGGTATCTTCCGAGCTCCAAAGGTAAAATAATTCAGAAACGTGTGGCGCTGCTGGATATTGTTCAAAGTCCCTTGGATGATTCAAAGGGTCAAAGGGATTTAAGTTTTAAATTACAAAACATTTGTTTGGGAAAAAATTGCTCATGCTAGACTAGAACTTGGGCCCCAAAGCTGTCCTTTTCCTGTCTGTTGGGCACTATTAGTATTTTATGGTCACTAGAAGTGATGTGTGCTATTCTATCCCGTTTGTTGGTAACTAACTTCTCTAGATGAGCTTAGTGCTTCACATTTCATAAAATCGTCTTTTCTTTTCTTTTCTGGCAAGTGGCTAATGGTGGAATGGTAAGTGCTAACCTGACGCATGTCTACAGGAAAACTATTAATTTACTTGAACTGATGGCTGAACTCTTCACAGAATTGGGAGCTTACCGAGTCCAGCAGGATGTTGGAGGCCTTGAAGTCACGGTAGATCACTGGGGGGTCGGCACCATGAAGGAAGGCGAGGCCCTTGGCCGCGCCGACCGCGATCTTCATCCTTGTCATCCATGGGAGGGTGCCATTGACACCTGCAGAAGGTCAGGATGTTTCAGGTTAGTTTCCTCGTCGACATTATTGAAAACGAATAATGCTGAATGAGACCTGGCAGTCGATAGAGCATCTTATAAAGAAATAATTGTCCCTTTGGAAGGCACATAACAGCTCACCTAGTGCTACGACTTTTTACACAAAGAAAGCAGACACTGAAGGCAAGGGACAAAGTCTACACGTGTTATGTCTAAAGAAATGGGAAGTTTTCTTAGTTCGTTGGGCTAAGAAATTCAACCCCCCGGAAGCGACCAAAATTAGCAGCGTGAAGCAGAAAAAGAGCTCACTTTTGAAGAGGTGGTTTTCCAAGCTCCCGTAGCTCATGAACTCGTAGACCAGCATCCGGTGCTCGGCCTCGTAACAGTACCCGATCAATTTCACCAGGTTCTTGTGCCTTAATTGCCCGAGGAAGAACACCTCTGCCTGCAGGAACACCCAGATCAACCAATCGATTAGTGCTCTGCTTAACAAATCTCACATGCACTCGATCGAAGCATCTGAGAGTCCGATTGAGCATGTGCATTGGCAGGAACACTCTGTTCTCGGTGCTCACCAGCCACTCCTTGTGCCCCTGCGTGCCGCCTTCCAGGTCGAGGTACTTGATGGCGACCGTCTGCGCCTTCAGCCCCGGCCGGAGGTTCTCTTCGACGGCGCCCTTATAGACGGGGCCGAACCCACCGCATCCGAGGTAATTGGCTCGGGAGAAGTTGGCCGTCGCGGCCCGGAGCTCGGCGTACGTGAAGGCGTGCAGGTTGGACCCGGAGAGCGTGAGCGAGAGGTCCTCGGGGGTGAGCGTCCCCGACGAGCTCAGGCTGCTGAACGACATCCGCGACGAGGACCGCGGGCTGTCCTTGTCCCTCTGCGTGATCCTCCTCCGCCGCTGCGTGGAGTCGTCGTCCTCGACCACACCGCCGCCGGCGACGCAGCACAGCAGTGACATCCAAGACTGGGCAGCCATATCGACTGGGGAGAGGAATGAATGCGCGGCGTCTCACTTTACTTCCAAAAAAAGGAAAACAGAGGAATGCGCGGCGTCTGTCTGTGACTCTGCAGAGGAGAGGAAAGGAGCTGAGCTCGAGGGAGACGGAGAAAACAGGTGGAGAGGAGGAGCTGGAGGAGGAAAAGGAAATGGTTGGGGAAAAGCCGTAGGTGTCTGGGCCTTTATATATGCGCGGCCATGGCACCGGCGCCACGCGCGCGAAACCAATCCGTGGTGTGGCCTGCCGCACGGATGGGGCTTCGCTGTGCTGCGCCATTGACCTGGCGCGCGCGGCCAGACAAAACCGCCGCACGGCCTGCGTGTTGGGGTGGTCGCTGGGGACACGCATGGCGTCACGGTGACTGCTGGCTGCGTCACACCTACCGATTAGGTAGTTTAGCGCCTATGTAGCAGATCTGCCTTCCTCTGTCACTGCTAATACTACTGGAATACTGGTAGAAACCAGCGGTTCCGGCTACAGCCGTGGAATTTTTCCGCCGTTTGGGCAGTAGTTTTGCTCTGCTTTACCGTTATCAGTAGCGCAAACACATCGCATATGATACCATGCAAGTTGCGTGGTCACCGGGGTGGGTAAAGTAAAGTAGATTCGGTGGGGGATGACCTAGCAGTTTGAGCTGGGCGCCGTTGTTTAGCTTTAGCCCCTGGAGGAGGCATGGCGGGCTAGGGCAAGTGTCAACATCAGAAAAGTCCTACGTTGTTTTGGAAGGCTATTTGGCAGAGTAGGTCCTACTCACCTCTTCAACTTGCAAGCCAGTGGATTTGGAATTGCGATTCGAACGTAT
The DNA here is from genome assembly GCA_001602295.1 of Zoysia matrella. Lineage (NCBI taxonomy): Eukaryota > Viridiplantae > Streptophyta > Magnoliopsida > Poales > Poaceae > Zoysia > Zoysia matrella. Next base: position 9,670 of record BCLG01004243.1, read on the forward strand.
CTTCTTCAGCTGGCTCTATCTCCATGGGCTGCAGCAGAGGAATTACTGGTTGGCGATACCTTGTCGCTGCTCACGTGCTCTATTACCCCGAGGCACAAAAAACCGGCGGGCGTTTGCTGCTTTCAGGTAGAGTATCTCCCAGTCCTTGTCCGAGGAAAAGAGGTGCAGATACGTAGATATGTTCCTAAGATACGTAGATATGTTCCTATTTTTCTTTACAACTGAAAAATGAATCATGTTCGTGCCGATCCAGTTTAGCCACAAGGGACATCGCGCCATCCCGACACCTGAACCACCCTACACACGGTCTTTGTCCGGACACAGGATCAGGGAAGGGAATATCGTGTCCGCTGCTCCAGAGACAGCCAAACGGTGGAAGGCTAACATCAACGTATAGCAGCGTTACGCAACCACGAAGCCTGCGCTGTTCCATCCTGTCTGTCTACGAGTTTACAATGATAATAAACTCAAACAAATGATTCTCCAAGATCTCCGCACGATTATTAAGCACCGGCTCTGCTCGACAAGTTTCAGGAGTAGAGAGTGTGCCACGGGGCTCGAGCACCCTGATAGTCCGTGCTGCCCTGGCCTTCTTCCTCAGCGCTGGCTGGAATACTTGGACGATGATTTCTGTCATGAAGGTTCGTCCGAGAAAATGGCAGGAAGAGGAACAGAAGCCACAAGGGGGTTTCTTGCCCGGGTGATGAAAGAAGCGCTGGACAACTCATCGTCATTTTTAGGGATTAATTTGCAATGATTCGTTTACTTGGGGCAGAGATATTGCTCCAGATGGGTGGACGCCGTTTTTACTCTAGCTGATTCTCCGCCTCACATTCTTAGCTTCTCTTTTACGTGTTCGTTTTTTCCTTTCGAGAAGAGGTTAATAGCAGGCAGGCACGCGCACGCTTCAATTTTTTTTTTAAAAAAAATGTACCGTACATAATGTAATCTGGTCAGCTGGACTAATTTTCTTGGGTTACAACATGATCGGAGCACAAGTCATCCGAAACAACGAATCCGGCACGGTGCGTGCAGACTTGACGAGAAAACAATGCAAGAGGCGAACGGTCTAGAAACAAAACAAACTGTGCAAACAACCACGGCGGCACGACCTGTTAGCGTCGAGCTCGCTGTCGAAGCTCACTCCCGTCGTCGCCGTGCGGCGGATATTTCTCATGCAGTTTGGACCTCTGTGCTTCCTACCTTATGATGAGTCGTCGTCGTCGTCCAAACGGAGCCTGCAAATTCTAAAATCAAAACCAAATTATGAGCCGTTCTGCAACCTGTGGTTTGTTTTATAATGGGAAGTGTACCGTGAACCATCTGGCTCCCACGTTAACAAAAGATTAGCCTACCCCTGTAGTATGCAGTAAGTACGAGTGGTTTGTCCGAGCTGGACCCGCCGGCCAGGCACACCGCACACGTCAGCTGATCAGCTGACAACGATCGCCCCACGCACTAGATCGTCCGTCATCTCGACACCGTATCCATTCTCTGCGGCCCTTTCCACCAGCCCCGCCATGGACAAACCAGCGCCAACCAATCACGGAGCGCGGCGAATTCAACGCCTCCCCGAGACACAAAGGCACGCAGCGTCCCCGGACGCGTCCCGTCCAAGGACGCCACATCCCCCCGGCGTGGAACGGCGGAACTTGGAAGCACCTATACCGCCCCCTGGACGACGGACGCAACCACCCGGCGCACGAACGGCGGACTACGGATCCCACCCACCAACCATCCAGAGGCCGATGCCAACGACGTCGCGCGCGGCCTACATCGGCACCGCCCGGCGCGGGGTCAAGCAGCGACCGACACCGCAGAGTCAACTCAAAGGAAAGGGAGGAAAAAACATTTCCGAAGGCTACGCGCGCCGTCGCTGCCACGCGCGGATTCGTGGCCGACCGCGCCGGCCCCGCGGCGGGACACGGCCAGGTTTCAGGCGGCGAGGCCACCCACGTGTTGGGCTGCGGGGTCTCCGTAACCGTCACCTATCCTGTGGGTTGGGTGCCCCGTCCCCGCCACGCACCGGCGCTGCCCGGCGGTGGCGTGAAAAGGGGAAGGCTCCGCATGCAACCACGTCGGTTCATGAGTGGAGCGGGTTCCCGACGCGGATTGGCTCTTCGCGCGCACCGTATCATGGGAGGATTCGTAGGCCGCGTCGAATGGAAGAGCCGCGCGTGGATCCGACGCTTTTGTCCGCAGCGTGTCCGCGAGTCCCAGCCAGTCGCCGGAGCGCAAGTATGGAAGTACCTGTATCTCGTTCCTTTTTTTTTTGGGCGCCGTCCAGAGCGAGGCCGCGGACACGAATCGTCCCGCTGACGCCGCGCGCGCGCGATTTGGCACGGCGTCGTCGCTGTCGAGCTCACAGGTGCGCGCACAAGGCACGCGACGGCGCGCTCGCGTCTTGCTCGCACGGTGGCATCCGTCCGAGCGCATGGGTGACCGGTGCTGCTGGCCGCGCGCCGGATCTTCGCGACGTCGCTGTCGTCGTTGTACCGCCAGATCGATATATCTCTTTCGCGCCTGAAAACTTGGCGGGTTATTAAATCGAGACAGAGCCGCAGATTTTCACGGCTTTGTTGGAGCTGAGCCAAGGCACGCTGCTGCGAGACGCACGCATCGTCTGTGCTAGGTCTTGATGGCTGAAAACGATTTTACGTGGGGATCGAAGTGCTTGGGGCGAACTCTGCCGGGAGAACAAAGCTGGCAGCGCAAGATATCGTACGGGGTACTTGCATCATGCAATCGTCGCGTATCAAGCTCGAGCGTTTGCAAGGTTCTGGTGTCTCATAACGGCTTGGAATTCCATTTAATCCAGTATCGCACCAGCTCGAACTGAAAATCTAATCTAACAAAGAATAAAAATCAAACGATGCCCATGACAATTCCCTGAAACAATGCAGGCGGATATACATCGACTGCTACAAGTTTTTCCATTGTCATTTTGCATCGCTGATTGTTAACGACCGGCTGTCTCCTACTCGTATGTGCATTGTACGTAGCCTTGCAGGCTGATCAGTTGACTCAGACTCGATCTCCTCCTCTTTTCCCATTTGTTTTTCAGAGCGCTGACTAAAAACCTTCACGCATAAAATCGATCTGTATCGTCTTGTTGGTTCCTCCAAATCCAATGATCAATTTCCTCGAGATTTCGATACCGCAACGACCGATACATACTTAAATCCGCCGGCCTGTTCCGAATCAAATCCGGCTGGTATTGGATTGGATTGGATTAGTCCGGTTTTGATTCTTCCCCCCCTGCACGCTGTTCAGCGTAAGCGGGTTTCGCCTCTCGTCAAGCGTCTCTTATGTCTCGGCGTCAACCGACCAGCTCGATACCTTGCTTGACTGACATTGTGGATAGACTGATATTTCTCTGGCAGTTCGAATCTTACGTGCACCTCTTGACTCAGATTAGAAAACAGGCTGTGACGGTCCACACAGGCATCGGTCGGAGCGTGCATCAGGTTCTCGCATCCGTCTTCCTCCGCAAAGTCAGAGCACGTAATAATCCGTACGATTTTTAAGCAGCTTGATTGGTCTGTCGTCTCGTTCGTTCGTGACGAACGCAGCAGCTGCGCGGAGCAGAGGCTCCTCATGACTCGATTAAAAAGGAAGGCTCACGTTGTCGTTCCGTAATTTTGCACGTTTGCAAAGGTCGCGACTTGTGAGAAGAAACCGAGACGTACAGGTGAAGGTCGACCTGCACAGATCATGCTTCCGTAATCGGTAAACTCGCCGGATCCGCGTCGAAATCGATCAAGAGCTGTTCGATCGGTTTCTCCGGTTCACGAAAACCTTGGGTTCGATCGTACCTCGTAATAAGAATTTTGATATGGACACAGAACTGCGAAGTTCTTGAATAAGTGGCTGATATCAGACATATCTCGAACCAGGATCATGGGCAGTCCTGTCAGCGTCGGAGCTCGGACTGCCAAGGATCCCGATTCCCATGTATCGGGGTTCGCAGGGTGAGTTCGCAGGATTCGATGGGTTCGTAGGATGAGTTCTTGCCGATATCAGGCATACGCATGATACAAGCATTAGTGACGATAACCACTGATAGAAAACAAAAAGATCTCACGATTGATCAAGCTACTGGAAAATATCTCGGGGTTTCCGTTTCTCATCGTTCTTGCGGCCGGCGGCGTGACGAGGTATGGTCTAAGCCGCAGGTCAGGTGTCAGCCGCGGGGACGCAACATGGGCAGTAGAACGGTGACCAAGTGCTGTGCTCCGCCTTTGTAAACTGCCAACTTGAGCGGTAGGTGACGAGACGAGCTGAGCTATAGTCAGACCAAATTGCCAAAGAAAACCCGCAAAATCTACAGCCAGTTTGCCGCGCCGCTGGTTGCGCGTGCGTGCAGCTGCTGCTGCTGGGGCAGTGTGACAGCATGCTGAGTTTATCCTCGAGTCATCCATCCATTGTTACAGGAGATACGTTCGAGCCAGGGAACGTGATGACCAGTTGCTTTTCGGCGCTTGTTTTTTCTTCAGCTTCTGATAGACGGATTCTTGTGGGGAGCTGGAACCAGCAGCCGGCCGGATCGGCAAACCGAGCGTGTAAGTCAGAGCTAAATTTTAAGCAGGCAGAGGACCCAGAAGGGTACATGCGGTTTTATCAAGCAAAATCTGTATGTTTTGTCAGCTAAATCTTCATTTGCCGTACCATGATTCGGATCATGTACCTATGGGGAGTGAGGTTAGAATGACGGCAGCCTCACATGTCCTCATGGTAATCATGGTTTCTTTCTCTAATATGCACTCTGATAAGCTTTATTACAGACATGAACTGGAAATCCGTGGTCAATATTTTGTAATAGACTAATCTAGCTTGATTTTAGGCATGTGACGTGAAAATGACTGGGACTTCTGAAGTCTAGCATATCATTTTAAACGAAAAAACTGGATTACGAAGTGATGAATGATTGAATGAATGACTTGTTTGGGAATGAGAAATTATTCAGCATTGCAGGTTAAGGAGCCGTAGTTCTTGGGTTTTTTTTTATTATTATTGCTTGACTTCAAGAGCCAGAGAAGCTCAGATCACGTGGCCATTCTATCTTGCTTCCATTTGCACGCATGCCGGATTGCTCGTGCCGAAAAAGACATTCTCGCACATGAGAAATGCAAGCTGCGATATGTTGGTGAGTTCACTGAAGTGTAAGCACTTTCATTTTCGGCTTCATTTTTTTAGGGCTGTTTGGAGGAATTGAAATATATATAATGATTTAGCTTAGAATTTGATATTTCACAACTTTCTCAACTCACAAATAAACCTCAAATTTATAGGGTGAAAGATAAAAATTAATTCTATAAATCATTATACTACAATTTTATTCTCCAACTTATAGCATACTCTTCAACTCACTTTCTTAAAATATAAATGCAATATAAATGTAACATATGTGTCTTGTATATCTAAAAATAAATATACAAATATATTTTATATATAACTATATTAGCTTAATTAATCTATGTCTAAATTATAATTCTTAAAATAAATTTAATTCCAATGATTCAAACGGGCCTTAATGGTTTCTCCATTGAATTGAAGAGCATGGATGCTTGCGGCCACTCTGCATAAAAGTATGGTTGAATGCAGCTGCCGAGAGCCGAGAAAGTCAGATATACAGTCTTGCAACTGAGAAAAGGCGAGCCGCAGGAAAATTGGTAAGTTTTTTAGAGTGCCATCACGGGTCTTCCTGACACGTTAACGTGGTGATTTCCTTTGTTTTTGGATGTGTATTTTATGCTACCTATGGTTTCAAGCATTAAGCCCCTGAAAAAAATCCTTGGAGAAAAAAAAATTTGGAGAAATTACAGGGTGTAGTGAGAGAAATGACCGATGTCTACAATTTTCAAGATCAAACACTCTTGATTTTGGGTGCAAAAATACCCATCCGTAGAAGATATCTACAAATCCCGTCGGTTTGTTTGGAACATCGTACCAAGTTTGCTGGAGCTTTGCCAGATGATATTGAAGACTCTACAGAATAAGCCCAGGGTGACGTTTGCCTCTGACGTGATGGTGTTGTGAGCCGCTGGGAGGAGGGTTCAAGCCTGTTAAAGCTGGTTCAGGGAGATGGTGTTTTGTTTTGTTTTGTTGGATATGTTCCTGATGTGTATGGCCTTGGTTGCGTAGTTACGTTAGTCCTGCTCTGGTCTAGTTGTTCGCGTCCTAGTTAAACTGGTAACCTCAGTCTTGTGAACCTTTTTCTGGCTTTCTATATAAGCTGAGTTTTTCTCTGGTTCAAAAAAAAATCATCGTATCAAGTTCACAAGTTAAAATTTTAAACCTCTTGCACACTTTCATGCTTAACACCTGTCTTGATACGTGCCTGCTTGATTCCAGGCTGCGGGCTCTTGTCTTGGGCCGTTTTCAGCTAATCTTTTGGGCTGTTGAAAACCAGCTCGTACCTGAACGGAAGCAGCCTCTATCGACACACCTTAAACAGCGAGGGCCTAAACAGACCACCGGCAATTACGGGCCCGCATTAATTTAGCAACCCACTCCAGCATCCTACAGGGAAGAGTTTCAATCTTTTTATTTATTTTCAGGACATGATCCTGAACGACGCTGGCAGCTTGACTAGCTGAGGATGCCACTCAATCTCGCACTGACAAACACTGGACTAGACATAAACGTTTCGACAGGAACTTACTACGAAGTAGCAGTACTTAAGGACTGAAATTTTGTTGCGAGGACCAAAACAGAGCTGTACACTTGTCCCAAAAAAAATATATCTGCTCTGCGTCAGTGTGACATCCGGCATGATTCTTCTGATGATATGTCACAAATTTCGTAATCCTGAACCACTTGAAGATTTCTAGTCTTTCCCTGCAACTTATTCTCCAGTGGCCTACAGATTTCTTATTCTATACTAGTTTTATGTTGAGTGGCCTTACAAGTTAGGAGTATGGGTATGTTTGGTTCTTAGCCAGTAGAAACCATTCCAACATTTGGTAAGCCTACGAAATTTAGTTGTCATTTGAATTAGCACCAAACCACATCAGGTAGCCAACGTTGGCCTGGGCGATGGCGCAAGAAATGGCCACCGAAGTTTGGCAGGAGAGAGAGGTGAGCTCATCCAGGTGATAGCAGCTCATATGGACACAAATTTCAAATTTTGATGCTTAGTAGTTTTTAAATGATTATATCTTTAAAACCGCAAATCTAATTTGGGATATCTTTTCACCATTAGATGTCACTCGACTATATTTTATTTTAAAAAAGTTATATGACATGTGGGCTCTACATGTCATATGTATAAATTTGATAAGATTTTTGTAAAGTTGTAATCCAAACACTTTTTTTTAATATGCCAACAATTTGATAAAGTTACAAACCAAACAATATTTTGTTACTTTTGTTCTGGTCACATCTGTGATTTGGTAATTCTAAATTTTAGTAAGGCACACATATGTAATAAATCAAACAACCTCTGTATCTGCCAGTAATATTAGCTTATTACCAACAAGATTATTCCTTACAGTTGTAGCACTTAACGTTCCAAGCAGGGTACCTAGGCTGCGTGGGCTTCCTTCCAACTTGCCTCGTGTACGTACGTGCGTTCTTCAACAAGGTAGGAGTAGCTTTCTGCAAAACTCTCGCACCACCGGTCATCAATCAGCATACATACAGCTTGTGCGTAAGCAGAAAGCACTTATGCAGAAACGACTCCATGTGGCTATTGCCTTCTCACGGGGGTCATGAAAAACTAATGAAGCTCGAGCTTCTCGCGCTAAGAAAATGAATAGATGTCGACACTTTGATGGCGACTTGGATCCAATCGTGTCTCTTCCGCTCCAGATTCTGTCACTGAGCTCACCGTAGCCAATTGTTGCACCGTTGCATTGCCACTCGATCGAGAAATATCTCTGCTCATAGTCATAGCTCCCCTGGTGAATCATTTAGTGTGGATAATGCAACTCGATCGAGAAATATCTCTGCTCATAGTCGTAGCTCCCTCTGGTGAATCATTTAGTGTGGAGGAGAGTAGATAATAGAGTTGTGAGTAGTGTGAATCATACGTGAGTTTGAGTTTATATGTAGGTTTTACTTTTTTTTAAAAAAATAGAAGATTTATTTTATTTGTTTATTCATCGATTCGACGGTGATGAATATAATAAGTATGTACAAAGGGCTAAAGTAGAAAATCTGCTTATTCTCTTGATAAATCATTTAGTGTGAAGGAATAATGTAGTTGTGAATAGCGTAAATAATACATAAATTCATATATGAGATTTACTCTTTAAAAAAAAATAGAAGATTCATTTTATGTGTTCATTCATCCATCTGATGATGATAAATATAACGAGTATGTACAAGGGTTAAGTAGAAAATCCGCTTATTAGCTCCCCTTGTTCCTAACCGAGCTGTATCTGTTTAGAAATACTCCATACTTCCTGTTGCAGAACTTGAGTTCTCAACATTGGGATCCCCGGAGAAAATTTTCCATTGACGCAGCCGATCTGCTCCACGCCACGCCACGCCGTCAGCAGCTGGACCCGTCCAGTGCACGAAAGCACACGCCACTTGGACACTTTGTCCCATATTGTTGTTGTCCGAGACGGCTCTCCGTCCTACTCCGTCGCGGTCGTCTCGTATCCATCCATCCGTTCGTTTGGGACGCCATCCGTCCAGCCAAATGGGAAAAAAAAAAATCTTCCCGTCTTGTGGAGGGGAATGGGATGCGTTTCCTTTCTTCCATTGGCCAATCACAGCCTGCGTCGCGGAGATCAATCATGGAGTCGACGTCTCGAACTTCAAGCGTCACCAGTGGCGTCACGGCCGGTCTTAATTTGTTCGATCCACACGCGGAGCTCACAAGCTAGATTCTGAATCTGCGGTCGGGTACAAATTTGGCTCGTGTCGTATCATGACCCTGGAAAAAAGGATCAGTAGGAATTTCGACGGAGGAATTTGAGAATTACTCCTCCAATTATCGTGTAACGCTAGCAAAAATAGTCAGTACAGTATATTCCAAAAGACAGAGCTCAAGCTCTCTATAAGACCCGGGATTCCGACGTGTTCCGCGCCTTACCGCTGGCCCCTGCCCACCTGATCTCAACTCGCTCCACTCACTCTTGCCCGCGTACGAACCCAGTAAAAGCGCCCCGCCGGCCGGCGACATGGCCCACCGCAGCCGCATCCTCCTCCTCGCGGTCCTCGCCGCGGTCTCCCTCGCCGCCACCGCCTCCGTTCAGGCATCCTCCTCCTCCTCCTCCTCGTCCTTCTCCGACTCCAACCCGATCCGCTCCGTCACCGACCGCGAGGCGGCCTCCGCGCTCGAGTCCGACGTCCTCGCCGCGCTCGGCCGCACCCGCGACGCCTTGCGCTTTGCCCGCTTCGCCGTCAGGTGAGCGTCCGGTCCCCGACCGCTGTTCTCCAACCCCCGGGTCGCCGTCTGGCCTGACCGTGCGTCCGTGCCCCGATGCAGGAACGGCAAGAGCTACGAGAGCGCGGAGGAGGTGCGGCGGCGGTTCCGGATCTTCTCCGAGAGCCTCGAGCTCGTCCGCTCCACCAACCGGCGGGGCCTCCCCTACCGCCTCGGCATCAACCGTAAGGACCTCGTTACCTGCGCTAGCTGCTTCCGATCCTGGCCGTCCGCTTCCGCGTGCTCCACTGATTCTCTGATCTCTCGCACACTGTTCTCGCTGTGTAGGATTTGCGGACATGAGCTGGGAGGAGTTCCGCGCGACCCGGCTCGGCGCGGCGCAGAACTGCTCCGCGACGCTCGCAGGCAACCATCGGATGCTGAACGCCGCCGAGCTCCCGGAGACTGTAAGTTGCCAAAGTTACTTGTCGCAGAAGATCCTGCACGCTGTTCGTAGTTAGTAACGGTTTCTTCCCGAACGGGCGGGGGCCAGTGAGCTGTAGGCATGTTACTATGTTATTGAGATTTGTTGCATCCGTCACATGGGGACGGATCCAGATCCTCTCAAGTGGAGGACAAAATTCAGACACTACAGTAACCGAAATTAGAATTGTATTCAAACGTTCGATCTGGAGTCAACGATGCAGATTTATTGCTACAGTAGCATGAACAGTGTGCTATGAACAGTGATTTCTGCAACAATGAACAGTTAAAATACGAACAGTTAAAACAATGAGAGGACCTGGATCCCATGGGGACATGCTTCCGTGGTTTGAACTCAGGTTTTAACCGTTTCCTGTGTGCTTTCTGATATGAATTCGTCAGTGGCTTCTTAAAATTTGCTCCTTGCCGTGTGGTGCCTCATGTGTGCTCTCGTCTGTCGGTCCGTCTTGATAATCAACACTTTTAACCATTTCCTTCCATGGCCCGTTATGTAGTCACTGCTCGTATGACCTCTCCAACTATGATTACTACTCCAGTATGGATTGTGGTGCATTAAATCGATGTCTAGTTGTGACTATAGGGCTAGATGATCGTTATATACTATTAATAGAGTTTCTTCATTGTTGTATACTCTCTCTATCCTATTTTCATAGTATTACTAACCTGGATATTGGCCTGTGAAATGATGTATTTGATGTTTCTATTGTTATGGCTGCTGCAGAAAGACTGGAGGGAGGATGGAATTGTGAGCCCCGTAAAAAACCAGGGTCACTGTGGGTCCTGCTGGACGTTCAGGTAACAACTGCTATATCCACATCATCATTTTCCCCCTTCATTATCAAACTTCTAACATATAACTGGAGAAAGCATGTCATTAATTTTTATACCCCGTTTACCAAGGTGCTAAAAAAGCATGTCAACTTGTGCTAATATATTGCTTGAACTATGTGGATGATATTTAAGTTTAGTGGATGCATACTAATATGCCGGTAAAAGCCTATGGCATCCGATAGGAAGGACTAGTTGTAGTGTGCTAGAAACTTGCTTGTATGGGCCTCATGGCCTTTGGTGCAATCATAGTCTTAAAAATAATAAAGTGATGCCATGCCACTTTGGAACCACTCTTCTAGTATAAACAACTAAAGGCTACTTTAGTATTGCCCAGAAATATTTTAACAGCTATATTAGTTGGTGAGATTAAAAATTGTGTTGTACTTGCTTTCAAGTATAGTACTGTAATTTAGATCTTGCAGAGTTCACAGTTGAAGCAATCACAAGATTATTATAAAATTCCAGCATCATATTCAAACCTCGTGCAGCATGCAAGCAATTAAATAATTGGGCCACTCAACCAACATAATACATATTCAAACAGTATCAATTCTACTTTTGCACTTTGTGCGGTATTGTCTGGTGCATTTTCGTACTGTTCAGATATTTTCTTTCAGTTGTCAGAGTGTCAATCAATTGCCATATTTATATTTTTCTACCACGTAATCTTTCTGGTGACTTTCTAATCTCCTATGTATAGAAATGATCAAAAAAGAAAGAATGCCCTACAATTAAAGTAAAAACTTTATCTGATATTGTACTTATTCTGGCAGTACTACTGGTGCACTTGAGGCAGCATATACTCAGGCCACTGGGAAGCCCATCTCTCTCTCTGAACAACAACTTGTTGACTGTGCTGGTGGATACAACAATTTCGGATGCAACGGAGGCCTTCCATCCCAGGCTTTTGAGTACATTAAATACAATGGCGGCCTTGACACTGAGGAATCTTACCCTTATAAGGGTGTCAATGAAGTTTGTCATTACAAGCCCGAAAATGCTGGTGTCAGGGTTTTGGACTCAGTTAACATCACTCTGGTGAGGAATATCACTCTTAATTTCAATTGATTATTAATTGGGATGAACTATTTTGAGCTAATAGTTTGTACTTATTTCTGTTGTTGTGATAAGGGCGCCGAGGATGAACTGAAGAATGCTGTCGGACTGGTTCGCCCAGTCAGTGTTGCCTTCGAGGTGATTGATGGTTTCAGGATGTACAAGAGCGGAGTTTACACAAGTGACCATTGTGGAACAACACCCATGGTGAGTGTATGCCTTTTTTCTATGTAGAGCTTCGATTTGAGTTTATTCTTTCAGTTACATTTGGATTTTCTGTTATCCAGATATTATAATATAAACATTTCAATTTTTTCTTTTTCACAATGCTAGGACGTGAACCACGCTGTTCTGGCTGTTGGCTATGGTGTTGAAAATGGTGTTCCCTACTGGCTCATTAAGAACTCATGGGGCGTGGATTGGGGTGATAATGGTTACTTCAAGATGGAAATGGGCAAGAACATGTGTGGTGAGTTATAAACTCTTACTTATCCTGCAGTAAAGGAAAACATCCCTAAACTATGTTTCATTATCCGCTTGCAACACAACATTTGATTTGACCTTATAATATTATTGCAGGTATCGCTACTTGTGCATCATACCCAATTGTCGCGGCATGAGGCGCCCCTAGACAGCCCCTAGACAGTTCCACGCCTGTTAATTTGCTTGGTATCAATAATATTCATGTCCACCCTGAGCTGGGACATGGTTATACGGAAGTGAAACTTCTGTGAATATAGAATCATAAAGAAATGGAAGTACCCCCTGCTTCGTGCGCTTGTAAGGCTGTGTAGGCGATTGGGGTTCCACATTTTTCTTGCATACGTGTGTATGAACTTTGTATCATTTATATGTTATTTACGGAACAAGAAAAATAGTTGTCCATGTTGAAGCCTTGGGAATTTTTTATATGCCAGAAATATAATATATAATGTGCAGATTAGTAATTATCACGGCTCGATCGGTTGGAGTTGATTCTGAGTTCCCTCGGGTTCTCTTCAGAACCAGCTAGCTACCAATAAACGGAGTACCTTTTGCATCTGTGTCGAATTGACAGTTTTGCTCGTGTGTACAGTTTTCTTACTGAACCAATAGTATTTTGTGTGTAGTATAAGTATTCAGGGCTCAGGCACCCATTTAGGCCTCCTTTAGATTGAAGTAATTTTTTTGTTTTATATATTTTTTCTATAAAATTAAATTGATTTCTGTAAAATTTTTGTACAATTTCAATTTTTATGAAAATCCTGGTTCCAAAGACCCTTTAACAAGCATTTCTTCGTCCGAATCAGATTTTAGAACCCGCTGTGAAAAATGTGAAAGCATCTATCTTCGTCTCCCGCGGTTCGGTTCTCCTGAACTTGCGCCTGGGCACCATCGAGCATGTTGGTCCCAACACCAGCGAAGGCCGCGGCAAACACACTGACCTCCCTGGCTTCTCTTCATCCGAACCTCCCATCTTCCTGTAATGGGTTTCTGTGAAGCTCTTTCAAGCATGTGGGAAACCAAACTAGATTCTGAGTGAAGTTCTTTGGAAATAATTTCATTGTCCAATATATGGATGTGCTCAGTAGATCCATTCAGCATTTCACTGTTTTGTGTGAAAAATTATAGAGGCCCAAATAACAGTCCAGTCTGATATTCACTATCTTCTCCCTTTCCGAAAAGCGAACGAGGCCAGATGAAACTAGGCCGGCCTTGTTTCACCTGGTCGTGCTGGCTCTACACAAAGGTTCAGGTCCAGCACATCACGTTGCAGTCGGATTACAGTCGTACCTACTAGAAGACAATTTCGCAGACTCGTAGTCGTACGGGTAAATCCGGAGTAGTAAAAATACTGGTGGTTTCACCACCTAATAACGAGTTACTGTAGTCAAAAGTATTAAGCTGGTCAATAAAGTTGACCTACCTACTTGGCGTAGAAAGAATTTGTACTTATACGCAAGAACTGAGCCATCACTCTCCCCATCGGACGCTAGTATTTCCCACACGTTTCTCCCGTATACCTCCTGTACGCATACACGACTTGAGTTGCTGGCACGCTCAGCCGCGGCCACCTCGTCGACCTCGAGCCTGGTCCCATCCCCGGCCACGTGTCGCTGCCAGGCGCCGCCGCTTCTGGGGCCCCTATGCCGCGTGTCTTGCCGGAGTGGCCTACGCGCCTGCGACCTGAAGAAGGCAACGTGCACGCGTCCCGGAGGCGTCAAGATCCGTGGCTCGGAGCCACGCCAAACTGTTTCCTCCAAAGCCGAAAGGGGAAAGAAACTGTTTCATCTTTTTGCCTCAGGAGTCCGGTGGATTTCAGTTTCTGAACTCTCGTGTGCTTTTAGGTTTCCCCTTTTTTCTCAGAGAGGGGAAAAAAAAATCTAAGATTGGTACTCACTTCGTTTTTCAATTCTTATCGTCGTTGGTTTTTAAATTCAACTTTGACCGTTTGTTTTATTAAAAAATTTTGTTCGAATGTGTAAAATTTTAAATTGTGATTCAAATAACTCTAATGATAAATCAAATTATATCAAAATATATGAAATTTATTATTATTTTTAAATAAGATGAATAATAAAAAAAATTAATTTTAAAAGTCAACGACGAAAATAATTAAAGAACGAAGAGAGCAGCTTCACTTCACACGTCATGACTACAATAACGTGTCCTCCAAGTACCACGGACTTGATTGGATTAATGAAACTGTGGCTTACAATAATCTGGCATACTTCTTTCTATTTTAAAATATTGATAATATTAACTTTAAATATTTTTATTATTTATTTTATTTAAAATATAACAAATATCATATATTTTATAAATAATACAAATAATGAAAGGTGTTGTTAAAAATAAAATGTGTTCAAAATCAAAGAAAGTATTTCAGTTGGCACCATAGCGTCCCCTCTTTTTAGGCTTGTTTCCACACGATAGAAACACGACTTTTAAATTCCAGTCACAGCAGCGAGGCTTTTTTTCAGTCGAAGTTTTTGAGCTTTTAAAAAAATCAGTTGATGGCTAATTGAAAAGTTGATTGGTAAAATTTAGATGTTGACTTTTATAAATATACATTTAGTTTCTCTAAATATTAAAAGCTAAAAAAGTAGCTCTTGGCAAGCTTTTTAGTTTTTAGTTATTTTTTGCAAAAACTAAATTTTCAACATTAGAAAACAAATTTTTCAAAACTTTATTTGTTTTAGTTTTTTAGTTTTTAAGCTTTTAATTGAAAAAGTCAGCTAAAAAGAAACCCTGAGAGCGGCGCACTCTATTTAGCTGAACAGAAACAATCGCAAACTTATCTCATCCGAATCTCCAGAGTCCCTGCAACTGCCTATAGAACTCCGTGGAAGTGCAGGACACGGTGGATTAGAAAATGACCACCACCTCTTCTAGAGCTAGTGGGTTCGTATCTTCTAGAATAATCTTTTTGGTGATATTTGCTTTGCATCCTTGCTTTTACCAATATGGCATGGAATATTGGCATCACATCATTGTCATTAGTTGTGTCCAGGGTGTATAAATAGCCACTTAAGCAGTCGTATTAGCAGATAAGCAACAAATGAGAGAGAGAGAGAGGGAGAACCACTGGAGCACAACGCTGGCAGCGATGCATGTTGGCCGTTGATCGCCAAATTCAACAGTTGAGATCCCTTGATATCCTAACTTGCAGTCTGCAAGACTGCATGTGAACCTATGTTTTGGATATGTTAACTTTAACTAAGACATATCTCCATCAGCCCAAAGACTTTAGGTGTAAAGTAGTCACAGTAACACCACTATAGTTGCCATTATCCATTTCTTTGGAGTAACCATGGGCATGTTAGTGCCCTTGCCCCAGCATAAACCACATTTTCTTTTCTAGCCCAAGTAAAGTGTTGCCTACCAATATGAAAGAATAAATGAGCGACAACAGTTTAGAAGCACAAATTAAATGAGTAACAACAGTTTAGAAACACAAATTAAACTCGCTTAGTAAATATTTTTAACGTTAATTTGAGAGTACTCGTGCTGGGCTCACCAAAATTCCCTAGATGAGATTATGGTATTGAGCTTTCGTCATGTAGTAGTAGCATGTTCTGACTACTAAGAACCTCAAGTGTGGTGCAGGTTCACAAAACCGCGGTAAACCGCGGTTTTCGATCAAACCGCTGCGGCTCGGTTTTTACGGTTGACCGGTTTTTATTTTAAAATTTTAAAAAAAAATTGAAAATTTGAAAAAATTTGAAAATTCAAAAACCGCTCAAACCGAGCGGTTTACCGCAAAAACCGTTAAAAAACCCATTCAAAATGATTTTATTTCAAATTCAAAAACGGTAAACCGTAAAAACCGCTCGGTTTCCTCTCAAAAATTTGATTTTTAAATTTGTTCGATTTTTGTAACGATTTTCGCGGTTTTTACGATTTTCGTTAAACCGCTCTCGAGCTAGAGCGGTTTCCGCGGGTGTGTTGTCGCTGCTCCAAGGCTCAAGAAGTAGAGATTCTCTATCACTCATGCTGAGAGAAATCAGGAAAAGAAAAGCGATCTGAAACGGCCAAAATTTGCGCAACACGGTAGTAGAAGATTCCCGCTCTCGAGGGGCACTTTTGACATTTCGACTCGTAGCCACTTTCCCTATAATTAGAGAGGAGGGCCCCAGGGTTCTTCTTCTCTTAACCAACACGCACTCTAGAAGCAAAGCAACCCAATTTGATACGCGAGGGGAAGACATTTCCCCACCTCTTCGCTTTCTTCTTGCTCTCCACATCTAGCTTCGCCGGCTTGATCTGCGCCGTCGTCAATCTCCGGCAACCAGTTGCAGTTGCTTCTCCACAAATCGCAGCAGTTGCTTCTCCACAAATCGCAGCAGTTGCAAGTCCCAATTATGCAGTTTTTTTTCCATTTATTTTTTTCTCTCGTTTCGATTTCCTTGGCGTAGCAACTAGAAACAACAAATTCGTCGACTTCACCTTGCGAATATCGCATCTTTGTATTGGATTCTGGTTTTACCACGCCTTTCGGCCCCAAGTCCGATCCGTTTCAAGCTCGTAATCGCAGCTCTGAACCGTTGGCCAACTGGTGGTAGGCGATTTCAGGCGACTCGAGCTCCTCAAAGGCATCCCGGATCCCGGCGGCCATGTCACTGTCGGCGATTTCGCTGTACACCAGCCCGCCGGGCGCGGTGCATTCTTCTGAGTTCGACCCGAGCTCCCGTGGTTCGCCGCCGTGCTCCACCGCCGCGCCTCCGCCGCTGGCCGCCTCCCACCGTCTGCCCTCCGGCGGCGGCGGCCTCTCTTGCCTCTTCTCCTCGCCGGCTGCGGCTGCTGCGCCGCCTCGCGCCCCAGCTCACGACGAGCTCGGCGCGCTGTGGCACGACAGATCCGATGAGCTGTGCGTCGCCGGTGGCGGTTGCTCTTACTCCCACTCCCACTCACCGTCGCCGCTCAAGTGGCGGGACCTGCACCACCATCACCACCACAGCCCCGCTTCAGTTTTTCAAGGGCCGTCATCCTCTTCGCCATCCCGGAGTCCACCGGCTTCTTGGTTGACAGGCCGCGAACGCGACCGCCTGTTCGCTGGCTTTGTGCGCAACGCGCTTGGCTCCTGCATCGACTACGCGCGGGCCATGAGCCCTCGACAGGAAGTTGGCGCCGGCGAGCTCGCGTTTGAGCTGGACGAGAACCTCGCGGAGACCAGACCCGCCTGTGAGCCGTACGCGCGCGAGCTGCTCGCCAGTGCCCAGGATCGCCACCGCATCTTCCATGAGGAGGTCGTCGTGAAGGCCTTCTTGGAGGCTGAGAAGGCTCACCGCGGACAGGTTCAATAAGCGGCAAATTTTAATAAACCTTTACTGGTCTGCGCATCGGTTGCTGAATCTTACTTTTGTTTCTGCTGTTTGATTAGACACGGGCAAATGGTGATCCATACTTGCAACATTGTGTGGAGACAGCGGTATTACTGGCCATGATTGGGGCGAATGCTACGGTCGTCTCTGCTGGGCTTCTACATGATACAATTGATGATTCATTCGTGGACTATGATCAAATCTTCCACATGTTTGGGGCTGGGGTTGCCGATCTCGTGGAAGGGGTATGTATTCAGTTTGGTAGTCTGAATATTTTTATTTTTTATGTATCAGCAAGTTGTTGGCAGGATAAATTCCAATTATTTGATCTCAATTATGATTGTCCACAACTCTACACCCAATTTCTTAAGTCAACTATCATGTGCGATATGCATTCAACTTATACTGTCTTATCAGCACCTAATAAAAAATCATTTGGATCAAACCAATGTGTGACTTTTACAGCAGTGCATTGTATTTTTCATTTATCTTCCAGTGTCTCGTCTTGTGATATATTTTGGGAATATTGAGTGAAGCTGCATTCTTTAGTTTTACATTTCTGTTTGTGAAGTTCACTTTTATCTGGTGCCAAAGATTATGGTTTTAACTTTGATGTTTCCATTCTGTTGTCATCTCCATGGCCAGTAGCTATTCTGCAACCTGATTGTTTATATCTGAACTGTTCAGGTTTCCAAGTTGAGCCATCTAAGCAAGCTTGCTCGTGATAACAACACAGCCAGCCGGACAGTTGAAGCGGATCGCTTGCATACGATGCTTCTTGCAATGGCTGATGCTCGAGCTGTTCTGATTAAGCTTGCAGATCGCTTGCATAACATGCAGACCTTAGAAGCTTTGCCTTTGTTCAAGCAACATAGATTTGCCAAAGAAACCAAGGAGATCTTTGTACCTTTGGCTAATCGATTAGGGATTGCTAGCTGGAAAGACCAACTGGAAAATCTCTGCTTCAAGCATTTGAATCCAGAAGAGTACAAGGAGCTGTCATCCAAACTTACAGAGTCCTTTGATGAAGTGCTAATTACTTCTGCTGTGGATCAGTTAGATAAAGGCCTGAGGGATGCTGGTGTCTCATATCACAATCTCTCTGGAAGGCACAAGAGTCTATACAGTATCCACTCCAAGATGCTAAAGTATGTATGTAAACACACTCTTTTGCATTATTGCGTACCAGTATAATTTAACTGATGTATGAGACATTGTTTTGGGCGCCTTTGCTTACTGAATTTGGTAAACTCATCAGGAAGAACTTAACAATGGAGGAGATCCATGATATCCATGGCCTCCGGCTTGTGGTTGAGAAGGAAGAAGATTGTTATCGAGCGCTTTCTGTTGTTCATAAACTGTGGCCTCAAGTTACTGGAAGATTCAAGGACTACATATCTCATCCGAAATTAAATGGGTATGCTATGTAACATAGATTTCAATGTGTTCATTCCCTTTTGTTTCGCAAGACCTTGCATTGATTTTCCTTCTTTAGGTATCGGTCATTACACACTGTGGTCATGAATGAGGGCATCCACCCATTTGAAGTTCAGATTCGCACGAAAGAGATGCATCTCCAGGCTGAGTATGGTTTCGCTGCACACTGGAGATACAAGGAAGGAACTTGCAGGCACTCTTTTGTGCTCCAAATGGTGGAATGGGCAAGGTGGGTGCTTTCATGGCAATGCGAAGCAATGAGCAAAGAAAGGACCACATCGCTAGGCAATGATGATGCAGTGAGACCTCCTTGCCCATTCCCCGCTCATTCAGAGGACTGCCCTTACTCGTACACCCGCCAATGCAACCATGACGGACCCATATTTGTCATCCTCCTGGAGCATGAGAGGGTTAGATCAGTCTCTGATCAATTCGATACCTTGTTCATTGCAAACCGCATATGTTTCATTATCTGATGAATTTTGTTCCTGTGTTTTCAGATGTCTGTCCAAGAATTCCCAGCAAACTCAACCGTAATGGATCTCATGGATCGCATCGGCACTAACAGCTCGAGATGGAGCCCCTACAGCATCCCCATGAAGGAGGACCTGCGACCGAGGGTGAACCACGAGTCAATAAACGACCCGAACAGGAAGCTCAGCATGGGGGACGTCGTGGAGCTCACCCCAGCCCTGCCTCGCAAGTCGCTCAGCGGGTACCGGGAAGAGATCCAGCGCATGTACGACCGTGGCGGCTTCGCCCTCGCAACCCGGGGAGGCGGCTCGAGACGTTGCTGACAGTATCAACACACATCGTCATTGTACAAGTCCATCCTAGCCGTATCATTGAATTCATTGTATATAGTCTAGTCCATGCAGCCGAGAACCGTAAGTTCTGAAACTGCGGTGACCTGGGGACGAATGCGCTGTCCTTTTGGACCCAGAGGCTGCAATGTCTAGAAGTAGAATGCTGAATGCTGAATAAGCTGTTCAAGTTTGTTTCAGCCTTTCCCAGATTTGTGGTGGAATTGTTGTACAGAAGCAATCTGCCTGTCCCCGTGGTACTGATCATTAGAACCTGTGATGCGAGGTTGAGTAGAATCTTCTAACGAAGGAGAACGACGGTGGATGGGAGTGCCGGGAGGTCGTCGTCGTCCGCCGGTGTGGTTGGGATCTCGCGCGTGGTGGTCCAGACCTGAACCTGAATCTTCTTCGGCCGCGGGAGCCACAGCTGTACCCGTGGGGTGGGCCGTGGGGTTTATCGTCGCCCGCCGCGCAACGGTTGGTGGCGGCACCGTGGCACGCGTTGAACTGACGACGGGCGACGGGCGACGGCTCGTTTGGCGGGCGCGGGATCTCGCCAAGGACGGCCCCGCCGGATTCGTCTGGCAGGTTGGAAAAGTCCGGTGGCAGTCACCCTCGTTTGAGTCGTACTAGTCGCTAATCACTCTCGGTCTCTCACTAAGTGCGTATCAAGAACTCCATCAGCTGATCAGTCTTCGCAGATTTCACAGAAATTACACGCACGCTTCTCCTACCGGCCCTGCTGTGCGTCGCCTGGCGCACTGGCCTGTACTAAAAAGAGTCCTGACTCCTGAGGCGTGCTGTACTAATCTGCGGAGAAGAACACAAGCCGTTGGTAACTTGGTTGCCGGATCCGGTTCAAACTGTAGTTTCGGTGATCGCCGACCTCCTCCCCTTCTTCTCCCACGTGGAGACGCGGACGTGCCGAGGCGGGGTGCGGAGAACGAGCCTGTAGACCTAGTGGCGGCTCGCGAATTCCGCGCGCGATCACGGCCCGATACAGATTTTTTTGCCAGTTTGTTGCGTCCCGGTCGAGGAAACTCGCGGGAAATAAGCGGCTGACCCGTGCCTCGTGTTACAAAACAAGCGAAGGGCCCCGTTGCCACCTAAGTGGCGTGCCGCTGTCGTCTCGTGGATGCGTAAAAAAAAAATTATGAGCATTAAATTGAATTAAGATCAGATCAAATTTTTAACTAAAATTTAAATAAAAGCTGATATAATTTGTAAAAAGATCCGTGAGTCGAGCCTTTTTAACATCTTAGTCGTAGTACAGAGGCCCAAGTCATACTCGTTTCGGTTGGGGTTGAATCGTTTGTACAATGAACGTAGTTAGATCAACGAAGACATGGGGCTTCTGTACACGCTAGTTGGTACTTTATCGAATTATTGTACAACTGCTATTGTGGAAACGTGCAGGGCAAGGCGCAGAACGACAGCTCAGTATGTAGCTGCCGCGCTTGAACTCAAAAGTGTGCTTTAGTGCTTGGATTTACTACTCCGGAGACAAAAGGGAGATAGTAATAGGTGTCGCGAAAGCTGACCAGAACTCTCTGGTGCCGGTGCTTTGAAATCGTGTTGGTTTGGGCCTCGGGCTCAGCCGCTCAGGTCAAGGACGAGTACGTACCCTCGAACGGGCGTAAAAGGCCAGCCCATCATACATCTCTTGGGCCAACAACTATAGTTGACCTAATGAACTATGCTTCGTGGGCTGCTCCGAAGTACGAAACTTTTTTGACCGCCCCAAGCATGGTATGGTCTAGCTAATTTCGTGCTCGGGTCTGTCTGGCACAGAGTTCAGGTCATGTTTGAGCTGAGGGTACAGTCCTATAAAAATATATATTCTGATCCTATTAAAAGTTATTAATTATATATTTATTTTATATGCACTTAGATAAAACGTTGTGGTGCAATAACAAGGTGAGTATTTCAATTCCATTAGGTCACGAGTTGAATGCCTATTTACCACATTTATTTTGATCATTTAGCATTAATTTTATTCTAAATGGGCCACCATATTAGATGGGCCGCTGGGCCAATCGGACTGGACAGGCAAGATTAAGCATTTTTACGCCCATGGGTTGACATGGCTCGACCTGATATGAGCTATGACGGCCCAAAATTAAATGGATTGAGCTTTTTTTCTGCCTAGACTCCCGTTTGCACAACACTACCTACATGTATCGAGAAAAATCAACTTCGGTGCAAAGAGTGAAACTTCACAGTGCTTAGATTATGATAGAATTGACAAACCAAGCTCAAATGGAACCTTTTTCAAACATGGTATAGAATGAGCCCTGAGCATTATCCAACCAACTGACCAAGTCAGGTTGCCTCCGTTGTCTTGATGAATAAGCTAACACGCCTTTTTTTTTTTCTAACACGAACGAACAACGGTTAACACAGACCGAATCGAAAGCAAACTGGATATTTTAAGGCGGAGAGAGTGCACGAAAGAGCCAAGCCATTGGCATGCGGGTTTTGATGCCGACAAGTGGATAAGCCACGTCTTCACAGCTCACCCCCGTGATCCATGGTCCAGGCCCCTCCTCTCCTCTGCTGTCACCACACGTCACAAACTTAATCCACTCTTATTAATCACGAGCTGATCCGCGCGTTACGTGTCACCGCGTATTCTTTGACGTTCTAGGAACGGTCTCCTTAATGGCCGCCAATCAAAAGATTTCGAGACTTGATTAACACTTCTAATAATCATCTTGAGGTGTTCGTCTCTTTTTATACATCCACCCTTTCGCTCCACTTATGTGACGACGAGGAAGGTCGTCTCTGCGTCTCTGTTAAGGAAGCTAATAGTAGCTGATGACGCGGTGATCTTGTCGTCGCTGCCTGCTGGGTCTCGCACGGAGAGATGTCGATGGCCGTCGACCGCGCCGCCGTCTTCGAGGCGCGGATGCCGGCGTGCAGCTCGTCGTCGCTGGGGAAGGACAGCGACGAGGGGTTGCCGATGGGGAAGGAGGAAGAGGTGGACGAGGGGGAGGTGCAGAGCGCGTACACCGAGGTGGGATTCACCCGGCTGGGCGCATTGGAGGAGTCGCTTCCTATCCGGTGAGTTGGATTCTTCCTACTTCCTTTCCTCTCTGTTTTTTGTTCGTTCCCTACCTCAGCTGGTTGTAGGAGTATGAAAGAAAGTTTAGAATTTTTTAAGCGCTTAGCGTGAGCTGATTAGATGATTCACCCAAGTCCTGCGAGTATGCAATTATAACATGTGCATTTCTGGATATCCTCCTATTTTCGATATTCAGAAGTTTTTTTTTCTCCTTGATTCGTCTATACGTCCGCCCTACAAATTTAACTTGCTAAGAAGTAGGAGTAGGATGTTAACTTGCTAAGGGTGCTTCTTGCATGGCTTATTGCATTGGACAAGCTATGCACTTCGGTCAAAATGTTCCCTTTGGGGAACGGGGGCTGAACTAAACTGAAATAGTAGTAGCGTTTCTTGATGCTACAACAAGTTTCAGTCAGGGACTCAGGGTATTACCTAAGTGTTTATTGACTTGGTACACCCTGTTTTTGTATGAACAGACTCTTACAGCTCGTTTGGGGGTGAGGCAGCGGTGTTTATTAGGGACCGTTTTTTCTTTTCTGTTAATACAGGTAGCTCTACTGCGTTTTTAGAAAGAAAAAAAACTTACAGCCAGGGCACCTTTTTTTTAGGGCAAGCATAGTACACGTTCTTGGTTGTTCACGAAACAAGATATCTGGATATCATTGATCTGTCACGTGATGGGTTCTGCAGGTAGTTTAGCTGATGGAGAGGGTACTCTTCAGTGTTAAGTTGTGCTTGCTGTGTCTCTGTGGATAATATTCAGACATTAAATTTGTGCGGTAGCAAATGCTCCATGTGTCGTTTTAATGCCCCTTATTAGTACTGTTGTTGATCTTTGTGAAGTTGGCAAGGTGTACCTATCATCACATGAATAGTTGCACTGTTGCAAATCTTTTCCCAACATACGTAGTATATTTTTTCCCAAGTGCATGTAACTCCTAGCAGTGCAAGTTTAGTACTAGGCTCTCCCTTTTGGGTCAGATTTGAGTAAGATCAAAATGACTGAAACTATTGGGATTCATGCCTGCATTTTAGGTGGAGAATGATTGGCCCCGTATTTTTGCCAGCCGGTAATCCGGTGGCAGATATGAAAATGTTTTCAGCACGTTAGTCAAGTCCTTCACAACTCAACATGGGTCTGATGATATCCTTTGCGAAAAAGATTTCTGATATGTTGTTAATTTTTCGTATACTACTCCCTCCGTTTCAAAATATAAGCATTTTTAAGTTTATTCAAAGTCAAACTTTAATCACTTTGATCATTAATAATGTATAATTAATAATATTTATCATATAAAAATTATGATAAAAGTTTCATAAAAAGTATAGTTTTCATAAAAGTATAATTTTATATTGAAAATTATGTAATGTTCATTATTTACTTCAAATTGATAAAAGTTTAACTTTGATTAAACATAAAAATGCTTATATTTTAGAACGGAAGAAGTATCAGGTATGAAAGATGACCCTGTTGATTGATTAGGTACATCTACCAGTTAATATTTTTCTTGCCACTCTTCTTGTGCCAAGGTTTTCCCTTCCGCTTTCATAGCAAGATTCGTTGTGATCCTCAAATGATGGCTTCGCTATCCATCCTTCCGCGGTTTTGTCCATAAACAATGTACCACGCAGAACGCGACGCTTATCATCTCATCAGCTGTCATGGTACCTTTTGCACTACATGGGTGCTCATATCATGATCGCTGACTGCGATGTTTATCTCTACGGCGCTCTGATGCTCTCATCCTGTTTTGCGGGACAGGCGCGGCATCTCAAAATTCTACGACGGCAAGTCCAGATCTTTCACTTTCCTCAGGGGAGCAATCGCACGGTCAGGCTCCTCAAGGGACATCGCCAAGGCGGAGAACGCTTACACCAGGAAACGGAAAAACCTTCTGGCGTACAGCATCATGTATGGCAAGTCACCGGACGCTGTGCCGGAATCATATGAGCGCGGCTCCCGTAAGAGGCTTGCTAGCTGCAGCGACGCCGCTCGGAGTCTGAGACCGTTGGACAGCAGCACCAGGAGCAGCAGCAGAAGCAGCTTCAGCAGTGAGGAGCACGAACTGCACCACCAGGAGTTCAATTTGGATCAGTCATCACCTGATAGCACGACGAACCGCAATGCTCGGATGAACCCAGTTTGTCGACTTGGGTCCTGCGCGTCGAAGACGTTATTATCCACGCCAACGAGATCATTCTCGATGCTGGATTTGCACCGTCTGCACAGATCCTGCCCATCTGTTCGCCTCAAAGATAGGCAGAAAGTGGAATGACAAGGATCGAAAGCTTTCTCCTTTCTTGAGTTTGTTGTGCTGGAGTGCTAATAATGACTTCCCTACAATAGATAAGGTAAGCTTTGTAAAGTTGAGACGAGACAAATGTAGTTGCATGTGTAAATTATTTGCCTTGCTGCTGTATCTGTACATTATGAAATGTGAAAAGTCTGCTGATATAAACGGTGATGTTTTGGTTTCTTCTACTTTGAACCAGAGTCTGAAATTCTGAGGCCTCGTTCGGAGCGGAGAAATTTTTTCAATTTTTTCGATTTTTTTAAAATTAAATTGATCCCTTTGAAATTCCTATAGAATTTCTGTGAACTTCCTGCATTCTAAACGTGCTGAATGTCTCAATGTGTGTACACTGTTCTGCTATACTGCTGGTGAAGCTAATTTTCTGTAAGCCATGTTTGGGTAGAATCGATGCTACTAGGGATGTAGTTTTTCTAATTTTTTGAGTCTGGGCCTACAAAAACTCTCAAAAATTCATTCATTCATCACAACCTCATCCTAGCGACAACAATTTTAGAATGTAAAGAGGATTATTCCGGCCCACTGAGTATCGATTTACATCACCAGGTTGTGCCGTGCGTCTGCGTAGGCGCGTAGCTAGCCCGGTCACATCTGATTTGGTTCACTTCATTACCCTGGGCCCGAAATAAAGCAGGTCTGACATGCCCGTGTTCGGCCCAAACATTCAACATGCTCTCCTGACTGGCCCAAGCCTCTATGGGCTGATAACTTATTGGACCGCAACAAACTCTCTCTCCATACGCTTCTCCGTCCCCTTCGCTCACTTGCGGCGCGTTCCCTGAACCGCTCCATCTCGTCCTCCTGCCCCTCCCTCTCCACGACTCCCCGTTCATCTTCGACCGCCGTCTCCTGCATCTGGCTGGCCGAGCGGCGGCTATACCGTAAACCTCCCCTGCTCTTTCTCTCAATTTTTGCCTCCTCTTATGGAAGACCTGATTACGTTCTTGCGCTTTAATGAATTCCTCCAGCCTGATGTAGACCTTCCTCATTCGTGGATGCTTAGATCTGATGCTGAATGCCACCGAAATCTCGATTGTCATATGGTTTGGCGATTCTGAATGTTCCCACCTTTAGCGTTTGTCACGAAAAACCTAGGGCCTCCATACCAACTTTAGGGCGTTTTTTCTTTGTTAATGTTTTCTATCGTTGGAGTAATAGGGTTAATAGTTTCTGATTTTTTTGTAATTATTCCGCGATGGAGTCTAATAGTATTTGTTTATTTCTAAACATGGCCACAAAATTTACAATGTTTTTCTTGCTGATGCTTTGTTTCAGCCAGGCAGGAGCGAAGGTCATCACCACACAGCAGAAAGATTTGGGAGTTGCAGAGCTAGGTCGTTTGTAAGATGCCTCCCCATAAGATAGAGACTGGCCACCAGGATGTGGTGCATGATGTTGCCATGGATTACTATGGGAAACGCATTGCGACGGCCTCCTCAGACAACACCATAAAGATCGTTGGCGTCAGCGGCACCACACACCAGCAGCTGGCGACACTGAGCGGGCACCAGGGGCCGGTCTGGCAGGTGGCGTGGGCTCATCCCAAGTTTGGTTCCATGCTCGCCTCCTGCAGCTACGATGGCCGTGTGATCATATGGAAGGAAGGGAACAAGCCAGAAGAGTGGGTTCAGGCGCATACGTTTACGGAGCACAAGTCCTCTGTCAACTCCATTGCCTGGGCACCTCATGAGCTTGGGCTGTGCTTGGCATGTGGCTCTTCTGACGGGAACATTTCAGTGTTTATGGCTCGAGCTGATGGAGTTTGGGACACTACACGGATTGATCAGGCACATCCGGTGGGAGTGACGTCTGTTTCTTGGTCTCCAGCAATGGCTCCTGGTGCTTTGATCACCACTGGTCCTTCTGGTCAGTTTGAGTATGTTCAAAAACTCGCATCTGGCGGCTGTGACAACACGGTGAAAATCTGGAAGCTTACCAATGGAAGTTGGAGGATGGATTGCTTCCCTGCCCTTCAGATGCACAAGGATTGGGTGAGGGATGTGGCCTGGGCTCCTAACCTTGGCCTTCCAAAGTCTACCATTGCCAGCGCATCGCAGGATGGAACTGTTGTAATCTGGACTGAGGCGAAGGAAGGAGAGCAATGGGAAGGCAGGATTTTGCATGACTTTAAAACCCCTGTGTGGAGGCTTTCATGGTCTCTGACTGGTAATATTTTGGCTGTTTCTGATGGTAATAACAATGTGACCTTGTGGAAGGAAGCCGTTGATGGTGAATGGCAGCAAGTGACGACGGTTGAGCCGTAGCCCATAGGTGCTTGAATTGCATGGTATTGCTGGTAATATTATGACTGTTGTTTATTTTCTCATTGTACTAGTTCTCAAAATATTGGGATTAACTAACATGAGAGCTCTTCTTTGCTCCCTTTCCTGGTAATTTCTATGCTGCTATATTGTGCCTGGTCGTCTTCATCGATACCTTGGCAAACATATTTCTGTCTAATAAGAGTGATCTTTGGCTGGAACGTAAGCTGAGCTTAGTCATTCCTTTTCGAGTGATTGAGCATGGAACAGCATGCTCTGCAAAGTGTTATATCTTTTCTATCCAGACAATATTGTTACTATTGTCTGGATATGCAAAAGTTAAGCTGCGACTGGGAGTTGTCATACTGAATTTGCTTTATTTGGGTACAAAAAGAGGTAGGAAGTTTCAGTCAAAAAAGAGGGAAGGAAATCTTACCAAATTTCATTTATCTGGATAGAAAGAAGTTGGAAGATATGAAATCACGCCGGAGCATTATGACTCGTATTGTATCTGTGAAATATGTAAGAAATTTGTGAAGCATCTTTGTTTGAGAACTTTTGAGTTCACACACTACAACAGTCTTACACTCCATTTGGGAATTTTGTGGCCAACAATATCACTGAGATTCAAAGTACCTCAGCCGCTACATGGATTGCTCGCTTTTATCTAATCGAGAAAAATCATACAATTAGCATGATGCGTTTCATGAGTTCCTGACCATGAGTTAACATATGCAGATGAATGAACTGTTCAGCGCATCACAACCTCTTAATGGAACCTGCACGGCTATGAATTCAAAGTCTTGCTCATGCCCAATTTTCACTGAGAATTGCTTCCTCGCCTTCTTTAGAATGTAGGATTTTCATAAAAATTGTACAAAAATTTCATAAGAAACAGTTTAATCTCACAGAAAAAATTGTAAAAAATAGAAAAAATATCATTATCCGAGACCTCAATGTTTTTGTTCAACACCCCTGAACCTCGTGAAATCTTTTGGTGAAGGAAGGATTTTTTTTAGGCTAACCATCCCTCCCCTCCCCTATCCAACCTTCCGTAGCCGCGAGTGACCGAGCGGCGCATGGGGCCGTCGCCATCCCCATCGTCGCGCCCGGCCGCGGGGCACCGTCGAGCTCCCACCGGAGATCATTCTCCTCACCTGAATCCGTCCTCCTCTCTTTTCTACTATTATTCTGGCAAACCAGCGCGCGCGGTCCTCGCGCTCTCCAGCTTCTCTGCGTTTCTGTCCATCTCATTCCGGCAACGACAGCTGGGGTCTCCCTTCGCTGGAAGGTCTCGCTTGTCAAGCCCTGTGCGGAGCACTGCTAACCCTGGCGACGTGGTGAGTTATCTTACTGAATTTTGATTGCTGGTGATGCACGGATTTTGGTTTTTGTTGGCTCGATTGGGGAACAATGCTCCATTATTCTTACTGGAGTTTCTGGATAAACTGAAGGACATTCGTGCTATGCATTCGTTTCTGTGCTTGATTGGATGTGTGAAGTTCATTGTAGGCCCAAATTATTCATTTGGGACATGCTGATTACTAGTAGCAATTCTCAAAAGGGTTGGAAGGGATGGCAGTTAGCTTATCCCTTTTTGTCAGTTCATAAATATATTGCTGATATAGTGTAGATGTAATTTGATTATTCTGTTTATTGGTTGGTAACAAACCAACTAATAAGGCTCGTTAACTGTTTTTGGAATTATGCTTTGGTTGATTGAATGTGGTGAGTTCATTGTAGGCTTAAACTGCTAGCGTTGATACTGGGAACAAATTTGAACCTTGAGTCATGTCCTTATTGGTAGGGCTGATCGCTTGTTAGTGTTTGCTCAAGGATGTAAATGTTGCGTGTGTTTTATTTTTCTGTCTTTCTGTTGTAACTTGGGCCATGTCCCTGTTTTATTTCTTCTTAATACAACGAGGCGCAATTCTCCTGCGTTTTCGAGAAAAAAATTATGGATTTCTATTGGACTTTATGGTTTCTTCTGTGGGCACAACTGCCATGCTTCTATTATTTTTTGCGCACTGATTTAATATCTCAATAAAATGGATTCTTATGTTCATGTACACCTGCATAGGAGTTCAAGTTAATATCAAGTAATCCAGAGTAAAAGATTAATGAATTATTTTTAGACAAAACTTGGGCGATATGATGTTCTATTCTGAGTACACTTGAGTAATCTTATTTTTTAAAATTAACTGGTTTCATTTCATTGAAAGATCGATTTGGGTAACACTGAAGCAGCTGAGAAGTCAGGAACAGGCTCTAACGGTATGATGTTTTTGGCATGTGCTAACATTTCTTTGTTAATTTGCGCTTTTCCATAGATTAATTTGACCCTTATTTTCTCCTTCTGGGGTTGTGTACAGGTCCAAGAAAAGATGAGAATGAATCGACGAAAAGATTCTCATCTAAAGAGTATTGACGTTTAACTGTAAATCCAAAAAGAATCTTATAATATATGCTGTCTAGCTTTTGTGGCAAGCTGTTTAAAATTAAAAAAAATAGTGTGTAATACT